>VWZE01015439.1:306449-393127 GCA_013396675.1 Eubucco bourcierii | reverse complement strand
CTCTCCCTTTTTGGCATCTTTCAGAAGAGTTGTGTTTGACGATGGACTGGAGGTCTATGCCAGGCAAGGAAAGAGACTGAGAGAGATGGGAAGAGAGAAGTTTTTTGTGACACTGCTCAGCTGGAGCTTATTTGATTTTATTCTCTTGGTGTTCAGAAAAAGGTTTAGATCCTGAGCATAAGACAAACAAACAGAAAAAGCGGACAGGTTGTGGTGTAGTTGTGCTCCAGAGTTGCAATGTCTCATTAGCACAGCAGTCTTAGCACTGCAAAATGCAGTGGCCTGTTTGTCCTTGCCAGGCTCACCCAGGCAGCCTTGTAATGGATGCACGTGCAAGACAAAAAGAGGGGAAACACTTGGAGAGAAAAGAGCAGCTTTGGATTTTTCTTCTGTGGTGGTGTACAGCACAAATTTGGTAGCTGAGCTCGCTTTAAATGGATGGACAAAGCAGGAGAGGTGATGAGAGGGGGCTGAGCTTTTTGAGCTGCTCTCTGCAAAGACACGTTATTTTGGTTTGATCCAAACTGCTGATTTCCTACCTTAAGATTGTTTTCTTTTAACTTGAGAAATCTGTTTTTAGACTAGCTCTACATTTTACATTTGAAGGAAATGTGAAAGGCAAAAGCATGTGGAAGGCTCACTGGTAGCAGTTTTGCAAAAGGCGACAAACCAAGAACATTTCTATAGAGCAGCAGAGAAGATTGGGAGGGAAAGGCACAGTAAAATCATACAATTTCAAGTGGAGAACCAGGTTTCCCAAGGAGACTCTTCAGTACCTGGCCAACAGGTTCCCTAGGAAGAGTAATAATTTCCTTTATCATTTTGTATTTGTATGTAGTGATTAAAAATAATGATTAAAAAGCTCTATGATTTTTTGCATGTCAAATTTTTGCAAATTGCTTCAGGGATCTTTTCTTAAAATGCATTTAGATTTAGTGCAGTTAATGTACTTTTCCTACAAACACCCACCCTCTCCCCCCACAGTGTAATAAACTGTAATATAAAGAGGATGTAAGCTGTGACTGAAAAACTAGAGAGGAACTTATTATTTTGGAGAGGACTGTTTTTTTTTTTTTTCATAATAGCTGCATAGTTGTGCACAGAAAAATCTTAACGTGCTTTTAAAAGATGTTACATGTGCTGACTTTAAATAGGACAGGAAAAAAACCCAAAAGGTTGTGTGGTGTCAACTTCTAGGTTGCATTTCATCGGAATATATTTGTATTGGACTTGCAAGATATGAAAAAAAATACTGGTACATTTTCATAGTTTCTGGTGTAAAGTATTTTTAAAAAACTCATGCAGAACAACTAGATTGCAGATCTGTGTTGTTCCGTCCTTTTTGACTGATGTGCTTAGTGGTTTAAATAGGTGTCCAATGGATAAGAAATAATTTTGTATGGTTTTGCTGGTTGGCATTTTTTTTTGGCATATTTTGTCAGGGTTGTTTATATACTGAGAAATAGAAGTCTTCACGATTTTACAGCCTGGCTGCTTTTAATAGGAATGGTTGGAGTCCTTGCTTTGTGTACAATGTATTTTTCTCAGCAGGAACAAAGGGTTATTTTTTGTGGCATATTTGACAATAATTATGATTTAGAAGAGTGTGCGTTTGCGGGAGTAGTACAAATTATTGATACCAGTTACTGACTTCAGTTGCCACCTCTTCATCAGCTCCTCCCGTTGCTGAGCTTGTTGTTAGCAAATCTCTTCCATTAAAAGATGCCTTGCAGCAGCTCTTGGCTTCTCATCCATGTTTCCTACCTGGACTGCTTCGTGCTCTGTGTTGTTTGTTGACAGAGAAGACTTTCCCAAATAAACTTTGCTGGCTTTTCGAGTTGCCTCGCCAGGCTGCCTTGTGCTCCGGCTGCCAGTGGCGGGTGTTGGCAACTAGGGGGAGCTCATCGCCCGTCTGATGGCCCGACTGGCCCCGGGATTGCGCTGCCCTCGGAAACAGCCGCCGCCGCTCAGTTCACGTTGCTGCAAAATGTTTTCCCTGTAAAGTTGTAGTATTGATTTTCATGCGAAGATCTATATAGCGCTAGCCGAGAGGGGCTGCGTCCGAGACCAGTCTATTTTTAGCTAAATTGTGGCTGATTAATTGACTCAAGTGGACAAGAGTTTTTAATTACAATTAGTTTTTAGCAGTGCCTTTTATTGTCAGCATACAGTGTTTAAATTCTCAATATATTGTTGTCAGATAGTGATCGGGGTAATGATATCTGTACATGAGGAAGTTCCTGTGCATGTGTGTGGGGTATAAAATCCCACAGAGATCCGTTTGTTCCCCTGGACATATGAACATGGCAAGATAGCTGGGATTCTAAAAGGTGTGTAGAGCAATAAAGCAGAAATACACCTACAAAATTTGGTGTTGATTACATGTCGGAAAGCAACATGAACCCCTGCCAAAAGGATTTGATATTAGATAGTTTACCGTTCTTAGGTCCAGAGGTCTTTATACCAAAAAACCCTGCAGTTTCTGCAAATGAGAATAAGCATTGGTTTTTGTTGGTGTTTTTTTTTTTTGTTTGTTTGTTTCTTTTTTTCCCAGAGAAATAACCACGAAATCACATCTGTCATGTAGAAGTTGCTGCTGAGGAGCTCACAGGCTTCCTCATCGGGCTTGTGCTGTTCTCTGCTGCATTTGGCTTGTGTGTTGTGGATGGACTTTATTGGGATGCTTTCTTGCCCAACCATGTAATTTTGTGGCATACACACGGGAAGCTTTGATCAGTGGATGTTTATTTCCCCCGGCCAGAGAAATTAATTAAATTATGGTATTGTTAACACAGCAGAAGCATCTTCTTATTTTCAGGGTGCAATATGTGGATGGAGGTTATCCTGTGTCAGGAAAGTGTGCTTTATTCTAACCTGAAAAAGAAGTAAATTAGGTCAGACAAAAGATCAGGGCTGTCATCAGCTGTACAAAAACCCTTCACTCTTGGGTAGAGATGGCCAGCAATTTATCTGATGATTTCTCTACTTCATTTAATGTTTGAATTGAGCTAGTGGGAAGCATATAGACAGCAGCCAGCTAGTTTGACAGACCAGTAAGATGAAGCGCCTAGACCACTGATGATGCTAGTGTACCCAGCAATGGGGAAAATCTTCCCTTCTTCCCTCCCCAACCTCAGATTTCAGCTGTGGGTTTCCTTCCATTCCACGACTGTTAACTTTTACCAAGAGAAACAACAATCCCCCTCTCCTCCTTTCTGTTGCCTCTGCCCACCCAGCTCACACACAACCCATCGTGCCCTTTATCCCATCCCACTCCTTCATCTGTCACCCACCTGTCCCACTCTGCTAGGTCAAAACCTGGTGGAAAAGTCTCCCTGTGGAGACCTGCTACCTCAGAGTGGCTCTCCGCCTCCTTGCCGGAGCATTTCCTTTTTGATTGCAGTTCAGTTTCTCCAGGATCGTGTTTCAGTTGTCTGTTGAATGTGGTGTCCCTTCCCTGTGGAAAAATAAAAAGGGGGCTGACTGCCTGTTTTAAAGGTAGCAGTAATGTAAAAGCACTTGGTGAAGCATCAGCATTGGCTGCAGATGGATTTATATATATGTATCTTTTAACGAGGGAAGAAAAAGGCATCAGCTGCACGCATTGATATAAATGCATGATTCATTCATCTGTTCTTACTACAACACCTTCCTCTTTCATATTTGCTTTCTTAAAATGTATCTGGGCAGGCTACACACTGTTCCTCAGCATCCACAGTTTTAGCCTTAGAGAGAATTGTGTTGAGCCTCTGAACATTAGTTAAATTTGCTCACTTCCTGCCCTTTCTCCCAAAAAGCTATTTCTTGCTTAGTAATGTAAACCCTTGCTGGAACTTCAAGTAGCAGGGTTTGTTTTGGGGGCTTTTTTGGTTGTTTTTTGGTTTTTTTTTATTATTCCTCAAGGAATATATAGAAAATGCGTAAAGCAGGCTATTCAAAAACAAATTAAAGAATTAAAGCAGAGTGACACACTTCATGCATTGCAGGCATGCACCAGTAGAAGGGTGTTAGGAGAATATCATCATTTTACTGGCAAAAGTGACACCAAATAGAGGATTTGATTAATGGTGCAGCATTCACAGGGACTTAGTTCTGTATTTTTGACATATGCAAGTCTTTTGTGTAGTTGCCTGAGTGCAAGAATTTTTTTTTTCTTTTTCCTGGAGCAGCTGATAATTTGTGTATGTGCTGGATATGCCCAAGGTACTTTCCAAAGACTAAGCACTAGACAGCACAGTATGAAAAAAGAATCCAAAGTTAAGGGAGAGGAAAAAAACACACTGGTTTACTTAACTTTTTTATGACCCCTTTTACTAAGCCACTGGAAGAAGCCATAAATTCACTGAATGTTATAATGAATATGCTTCAATGAAAGTTTAAAAAAAAAGGCTTAGGAAAATTGTATATGAGCAACAGTGTGCCATACACAGTTGAGAAATGCAGTCTCTTTGAACATGATATTTAGGAAAAGAACAGAGCTGTTGTGTGTTTAATACTTGTTCAAAACTAATTAATTTTGATGATGTGTTTAAATCCTTGGGTAAGAATCTGTGCTTCCAATGTCATTTTCTATAGCAGTCAAAAACCTATACCCAAATACTACTCCTTCTCTTTTTGTGGCACCGAGCGCTCCTTTTTTCTCCTTTGCTGTTTTTTAGTTTTAAATAAAACAAATCTATTCACTGGGGAACAAAGAATGCTTTTATATCACATCATCACATCCCATTTTATCTGCTTAGATTTACAGCTTCTCCAGCCTATAGAAGAGCCTATGCATTTTCCACTCTCCAAAGCAATAAATATTTTTTATGAACATACAGTTTACTTAGGAGGAGGCACACTACTCCCTTCTTTAACACTGTACATAGTTTCTGATGAAATAGCATCTGACAAGTGTTGGACATTTGTGTGGATCCTTGGCTTTTGCTTCACTTGGGTCGGGTTTACTTACTATGTTGTGTTCCTTCTGCCTTTCCCTAAGCCTGGCTCTTTGTGGGGATGCTTGGGCTTGCTCTGGCTCAGGTGTGTATGGAGAGTTAAACTGCTGTCTGAGAGATTCAAGCTATTTCTGCAGAAGGGGTCTGACACTTCTGCAGTAGACTCCTCTGACTTGGGGCTGCGTGCTGGGCTTGCTGAGGTGTTGCAGTGAAACTGGTGATTTCCCCCAAGTCTTCCTGCACTGCTGAGTTCTGATCCAGCGCACCCTGGCCACTGCTGTCACCCGCTGCACCACTCTGCTACTGTTTGGTGTGTGGGGCCAATGGGCTGGTGTGTGGTTGTGGACAGAGGACTGGACAGTGCAGGATGGGCAGTCATGACGAGATCAGGTGCGGTGCACTGAAGGCTTGCTGCTGCTCTGGAGGCCTTTGTGTGCTTGGCACACACCTGAGAGTTACTGGGAACATGAGGCCTCATGAGTGTTTCTTGGGCTTCCCCATCAGGTCTCTTTTAGCCAACTTGGCCTCAGACTTTTATTTATAAAAGACTTTGAGCAATTGTTTTGCAGCCTTCATAAAAAATAAAAAATTGATGGCAGACAAGTGGTACCTAGTACTTTGAGTGTGATGCAATATGTAGACATAAACTCAACTCTGCACCTTGCAGCTGCAGGGAGCTATGATTAGGCTCTGAAAACAGGTTATTGATAAACTTTGATGGCAAGGAACTGCATTATCTTCTTTGAGCAGCACTGGCCTTTGTGCAGCAAGGATCCTGACACCGATCTTGTCGATAACCCAGCTAGAGAGCGTGTGATCCATGCTATTTCCGTTTAGCATGTTGATGTTACAGTAAATGTGACATGTGGGTGTTGATTGAAGGGACATAATTTTCAGGTCTGCTTTGGGCCAACACCCTGAAGAGCAAGTAAATTTTTTGTGCTCATTCTTTCTGAATGCACCTTCAAGACAGCAGTGGCTGTGTGCAAGGAGAGCATGCTCGGTGCACTGTGGCATGCTTGCACATGTCTTCCTGTGACTGGGCACCAGAAACCGTGTCCCTATGTCAGACTCTGGGCATCCCCAGCTCATCCCAGAGATGGGTGGCCCCTGGGCTAGCCTGTGCTGTGCCCTCCCAGGTGGCTGTGGTGGGGTTCTTGGGAAGGCAGGGCACCCAGCAGCACCTCTGTGGTGAAAGCACTTGCAGTGCTTGAATTAACCACTCTGTTATTGATTTGTGAGGAAATCAACCTCGCAGGGAAGATTTCACAGGCAATGCTTTAGCCTGGCACCAGTCTGATCTCTCTTCCCCCTTTCTCTGCCTTCTTTGGATATTGGGGAGTGGGAAAAGAATGTAAGAGAATAGACTGGCAACTTTCAGATTCATTTGTGCCTTGGTTCTTAGGTGCAATAAAAAGACAAGAAAATGAATTACTACTACCCGGACCTATCCTCATCTAAATCTCATGAACAAGCATCCACAGTTCTGTCCTTTGAGGCCTTGGAAATAATTTTTAGTAACATGAGCTTTTTCACTATTAATGAGTATGATTTTGAGACATCTGACAGGCAGAAAATAGTTAGCATGTGCATTTGCTTTAATACTGGGCACGAGAGTATTGTTTGTATGGGGCACATATGCTGTAATGATGTCACCACGCTGGAGTAGGAGCCGTGATGATTTTGTGACAGTGCCTTTATGGAATTAAGGAGTTTGTCCGCTGTAATTTGGGTGGTAGACAGACAGAGAATTGGAGATGCTGCTTAGAGTCCAACCAGCATGTGTAAAGCTTTTAAAAATAAAGCAAATGATTTAGATTGTACAGTTGTATTAATTTCATGAAGCCATCAGATAATAGCTTAGATCACCTGTCTCTACTGCTGTGCTTCCTCGGCAGTCAATGCCAAGGTAATTCTTTTTGGAAGAATCTCTCAGTGCAGGAAAATGCCAGGCACACCTTAACACACCTGGAAGAACCAGGGCATCAGTTCTGGATGGAAATAGCTCATTTGCATTGTTTTTCCCTTTTCCCATGTAAGGCAGATGCAATGTTTTTTCTTCTCTTTTTGTGTGGCTTGATTTCTCCTTCTTAAAAAAAACCCACTAATATATATATATATTTGTACTCATGAGGAAGCACCTGCCTCCCCCCCCAAAACCTAATTACCAACAAACTGCAATAAAACCACAGAATTAAATTCAAATAATGGGAGGCGATTCATTTGAAACCCACAGGCATAAGTGGAGTCAGAACTTTAGACTGAGACTGGCCAAAATTGCCCCATTGGTATTAAAGGACTCCTTAAACTGCCTAAGATTGTTGTATTAACTAAGCATGACCTGATGTGTTATGGGCTGGACTTGCAGGCTTTTCTCTTTTCCTTTGTTGGTTTAAAATCTCTCCTGTAGTGTTACTTGAATGTAGGTTTTTAATGGCTTAATTGAGTTGTCAATAGGAAGTTTAAAAAAAAAAAATTAAATTCTGAATTTCATAAAAAAACCCAACCAACTAATTGACATGGATAAAATGCATTTGAAGATCTATTCAGTATTCTCTTTTTCATTGCTTTATGTCTGTTTTCTGTGTCCAGAGTAAGGAGATGTAATATAGCTTCTGCGTTGTTGGGCGTACAGTTGGTCTCATGCTTGATGATTTATTAAGCTCAAATCAGAAATAGAGTTGAGTTAAAAATCTTTCGATAGTTTGAAACCCAATTACTACTGATCACAAGGACTTGGCGTACCAAGGAAAAGAAAAGCTGATTTTTGGTAATGTGATGACTGCCAAAATATGAAGGAATACCAGATGTTATTTTAAAAAAGTGGCATTGCAGAGTCATCGGAAAGAGAGAGTGAGTGTAAGTGAATAGACATATGTGGATTTAACTAATATTCAAATGAACTATAGAACTGAAAAGAAAGAATTTGTAACTGTTTAGCCGTTCAAATCTCCTTCATGTTTCTACAGATGCATGGTCAGGACCCTTATCAAAGGCAGCAGTTTTGCTGTGTTTTCTGAAGAGCATGATTTAAATTGCTGGGAAAAAAAAAATCGCCATGTAAAAAAGATATTAAAATTGAGATTTGTGCTTTTGTCTTTATTTGTTCTATCTAAATGCCAAAATTCAACCTTTGCAATTTAAGAGATAGACTTTAATCTGAAGGCTTTACAGGAATGTTAGACAAAATGAGAAGTTTTCTCTCTCTGCCACTCTTTCTCTTTAGGACCCTTGATTCATTTCCTGTTTTCATGTTGTCTTTTCCAGCTCTTTGTCCCATCTCCTGTGTGTGTGTCTGTGTGCCTGTGTGTGCCTCTCTGTATGTTTTTTGTTGTTTTTTTTTTTTAATATTTTGACACGCTGCTCCCTCTTAATAGGAATCTTTCCTAGAAATGGTGCACACATTTCTAAAGGACCGTTTTCACAGTCCTTTTTCTTTTGGCTCTAAAATGATGTATATGTAATTGGTAATTAAAGGTGCAAGCTCTCTTCAATATAAACAATATTGCTCAATGTTAGATCATTAAAGGGAACCACAGCACTAAATAATTGCGTTGTGACACACTGTTTGCAGGCATCCGCTCCCTTCCCAGCAGTCCCTGTTTAGTGTAGGGTTATGGTTACATTTTCACTTAGGTGAGGAGACATCTTTTAATGATATCAGTTGGTGAATTAATTACGTAGTATGGCCCTCAAACTTCTTTTAAACTTAGAGGGAAAAAGGTAATTAATGGTTTTCAGATAGAGTATTGTGCTGTGTGTTTGGCAAGCTTGGTGCAAGTTAGGAAACTGAAGCTTTCCCGTTCCTGTCCTCTGCTGCAGCAGGATGGTCCACGCTCAGACACTTCTCTGGGATTCCCATCCTTTTCCTGCTGCTGCTAGTGTTACTGCCTTCCACTTTGCTATTAGGGAACTCTGATGCAGCTTGTGATACACCGATTATTTATTCTGGAACGTGAAAATAGGGATGATTCTTTTTTCTAAACTGTCTTTTTCAANTTTTTTTTTTTTTTTTTTTTTTGTCCAGGTAATGCATTTCACCTTCTATCTCTTGTCTCATTCCTATGTGGTTTTTCTTTTTTGCAATTTACTGAAAAGCAGGACAAAACGCTTTTTGTTTTTGCCAGGAGGAGAATCCAGACCTGGATGATAATATCTGTTTGTTGCAGTTTTACTTCTTTGAGATATTTGTGTCACTTGCTTTCCCCAAGAAATCCATAAACAAACTGCTTGAGCTAATGGTCAACCTTTTTCCTCCTATTTCTTTAATCCTGATTTGATTACAGGTCTCAGTCACTGACTTACATACTGTTAGTTCCTCTGTTTTGTTCATCCCTGTAGTCCTTGCAGAGGCAAAACAACCTTAGGCAAAAGTTGGTGAAAATTTTGCCTGAGTAAAGACCAAGGTTTGTATGATTTGGCAGTTACATGGCAAAACAAAAGAAAACAAACCAAAACCCACATTTTGCCCCAGAAAAGGATTGAGATCCGTAATTATTTTATAATGTAAAAATTATCTTCTTAAAGACCCATTAAAAATGCACTGAGCTTTATTAATTGTGAAGTGAGAAGTTACTTATTTCTTCAAAACAGATGCACGTCACTTAGAAATGCTTCTCAGTCTTTGGGGGTAATGCTATGAAATCCATCAGATCCACAGGCAAGATTTAAACAAAAAAACTTCTGTTAACCTATATAGCAACTACATGGTTATTTGACATAGAAAGCAAAACAGAGTGGAAGACTTCAATCTCAGCCAATATTCCAGTATGTTAAATAAGTCCCTTGCTCTCTTTCCCACTGTAGACACTTTTGAAACCCCTTAATCTCTTGTGAGACTTATCCTACTTACTTTACTCTTGCAAATAATTTTCTGTAATTTGTACTAATAGATGGTCATTGAACTTTACAGCTATCTTTATAGTGGACAAGGTGGTACTAATTTTGTATGCTCCAAGGAGCCTGATCCTGCTTGTTTAGGGCATACAAGCTTTCCCCTTGTTGCTGAAATTGGAAAAGAGATTTAGGTGCCTAAGCTTTACTGGATGGGGCCTTGGCCAGATGGCTGGGAGACACAGTGGGAATGAGAAGGTGGGATAAAATGAGAGGAACTATTTAAGAAAGTGACTCAGGGCTCGAACATTTGCAAAATGGTTCTTTGCTGATAGCCTTGCAGCTCTGGCAGCAGTGGGAAGGAGCTGTCAGGAAGGCTATGCCAGGTCAGCCTTTCCATTTTGTTTCAGGCAGGCTTGGTTGCAAAATATATTGAAATCATTCTGGGAGAGTGGAAAAGCTGAAAAATGAAAGAAAGATCTAATCGGGCTTGGCTTCTTTGAGGGGGTGGGGAGAGGCTGAGCCTCTCATGATGCATCCTTCAGAGTCTGTGAACATTCAAAGCAATCTCTTTCTCTTTTCCCCTTGTCCCTTTCTTCCCTCTTTCTCCTTGTCCATGTAAAGCAGAGGCTGACCATGTGGAACCGGCACTCGCCGACGAGGATGAGAGTCTGGCAATAGCAGAGCCAGGTGGCATCAGCATCGCCACAGGTGGAACAGACCCCGACTTGTTAACCTGTGGACAATGTCAGATGAACTTCCCGCTGGGAGACATCTTGGTTTTTATAGAGCACAAGAGAAAACAGTGCAATGGCACTGGTGGTGCCTGCTATGAAAAGAGCATGGACAAGAGCAGCCCTCCCCCCTCCTCACGTGCCGAGCTCAGGAAAGTGTCAGAGCCAGTGGAAATCGGGATCCAAGTCACACCCGATGAAGAAGACCGTCTTCTCACGCCTACAAAAGGAATTTGCCCCAAGCAGGAGAACATTGCAGGTACAGCATGTTTTACACTCAATCAGCTGCCTAGGTAATCTTTCAACGAGAGCCCTCTAGAAAGTGCAATGAAACAGAAGCTTCAGTAACAGGTCTCTATAGGAGTCATTAGTCTGGAGGATCCTCAGGGCTCTGCAGGGCTCTGCAGGGCTGTCCATTTCACATATAATTCAGTAGCTGTCTGTGCAGGACCAGGTCCTGGAGAGAGAGGCCTCTCAATCGTCTGGGAGAGGCAAAGGACAACCTGTGCACATGGGAAAAAAAGCAGAAAGTTGAGGTCAGAAATCATTTCAGGATTGATCCTATGCCAGCAGCAGTGGTGGAGGGATAGGGAACTTTGGTGAGATACTCGGTTCAGTTCAGATACCCTTTGTCACATGCAGCCCTACTGAGAAGGACCAAATGCTGACCTCGTTGAAATTGGTGAAAAAATATTTCTGCTGACTGTAGGGGGAAGATTTGGTTGTGAGGCTTAAAGCAGGAACTCATTAAGTCTTCTCTTGATCCTTCTGCTGGGGTGTATGTCAGGTTTCTGATCTGCATTGCTGCCTGTGCCGCCTCTCCTGGATCTCTGCAGATGGCTGGAGTTGGGTGGGTGACACTTCCATTCATATGCGCACCCCAGATGGGGCTTTTGAATGAGAAGACAAGAACACGGGTTGGCCTGGGTGAATAAATTATGTTTCTTTTTCTAGAACTATCTTACATGTTGCAGTTAGTGTTTACCCTCCAAACTTCCCTGACTCAGAGGTGAGCAGGTGGGCGATGGTATCCACTTGGGTGAGCTGCTGTGCAGCAGCTCCCAACATGGGGTTATTTCCCTCATGCGGGGCCTTTCTTCTCCTCTGCAGTGGTGTGTTCCTTTGCATTGGTATAAGGAAGGCTGTGCTCCCTGCTAGTGAGTGGAGGTTTTATGTTACACAGCAACATCTCCTCTCCAATGGACCTTTCTTATTCAAATCAACTGTATCCCATATATAAGACCAGTGACAATTTGTGTTTGCTGCAGCTACTCCAGTTTCTTTGGGAGCTGTCCTATGATCTGATAGTCCAGAATCCTGACTGCAGTAGAGATGTTCCTATGAGGGAACATCCTCAGAAGACTTTTGAATGGGTTGTGTCTTTACAATTGAAGATTAAGAGATGTCCGCTTTTAACATCTGAGATCTCAGAGTCAGTCCTTAGTGTCTCTGAGAGGCTTGGCCTCCACATAAATTAGGATGTGGGCTTTGAGCTGCTGTAGTTACCAGGACTCCAGATGATCTGCATCTTAGGAGAGAGCATATGCTACCTATTGACTATCTTGTTGTCTTCTAGCAATCTTTTTTGGGTGCAGTCACCACCTCAACATGGGGCAGCTAGTAGTCTTAGAGACATTATCAGTGGCAGCCTGTGCTGTAGTGTTGTAAGCAGCCTGACCTTGTCCTTTCCTCATCGTTTTTCAACTTTCCCTGTCCTTTTGCACTTGTGAATGCACTTCTTGGCAGATATAATGCCTCATGGTGCTGCAGCTTTGAGCACTAGATTTCCTTCCCATTTAGTGGGAGCAGAAAAGAAGTATCTAGGACTTTCTCCTCCAGTCTGCTGAAGGTCCCCTGAATGGTGCTGAACACTTGCAATAACTATTGATGTCTGCGTGAGCTGATGGTATTCAGTCCCTTGCAGAGGGCACCCAGTGCTTAGTAAGGTTGGTCCAGGAGACTTATGCTCTAGTTACTGTCCAGATCTTATTTCTTAATAGAATATGCCCAAGTTCAGTCCCTAACGAAATACCCTAATGGCTGTGCCCAGCACAGAGAGTGCTATCCTGTCCCAACTTCTAGGGGTCGGCATCAATAGAGCTGATGCTTTTGCCATGCAGAAAGTCTGCTGGGAGAAGCGGTGAAGGAGATGTTCGCATGTGGAAAAAGGCATAAAAAAATTTAAAAACCAATCTGGAGCACCTAATCTCTTCCAGACTAAAGTGAGTATCAAATGAAAATATGTAGGAAAGATTTTGAATTGAGAAAAATAAAAGGGTTTATCATTTGATTGGCATTTTCTCAGCAGTGCACAGAGATAGGGACATCCACTAAATAGTGCAGTAATAATGCTTTCTCAATTAGGAGCCCAGCTCTGAGATAAAAAGGTGCAGTGTCCTTCCATATTTTTTTTTAATAGCAGCGGATAGTTTTCAATAGTAGGATAAAAGCCTCACATTACAGCCATGGAGGGTAGCCATGAAAAACCCACAGAAGTCATTCACTGGAAAGGCTTTAGTGGGATATACCAAACCCCTTATTTATATTTCAATAGAAAGGCTTTCTGCATTAGCCAAGAAAATCAGAATCTGCATTTAACATTAAAGGTATTTCCCAGTGAGCGGCTGTAGAGCATTGTTGTTAGATTTGTTAAAAAAAGAGACTAAATACGATTTCATAAAAGGGAAACTTAATCTCTAAGGCAGCTTTCTCCCCCCCCGCCCCCCCCTCCCTTTATTTTTTTTTTTTTTGTAATAATGCAACAGCCTACAGTATTTTTACTTTATATGTGACGAAAGATATTCTTAGCCTTTCTGTACTGCGACAGGAAGAATGAATTTCTTTATTCAACCAAGAAATATGTAAAATAATCCCTTAGAAGTATGGGGAGATATGTTTGTTCAAAGCATTTAAAATGTTATTTTAATCAAAGGCACAAAACACTCTACATGCTGTGTCAGCTAAAGGAGACCATTACATTTTAACAGCAAATCATGCTCTTTTTCCCTCTTCTAGTCACCCCCCCCCACACTTTGAAACTAACTTTTTTTATCCCTATTAAATAAAAAGGCAAAAAAGATTAAAGAATAAAAAAAAACTTCAGTAGCTCAAATGTATAAAGTAATTTAATATGGTGGAAGCATTAATTATTTTAGCTTAATTGAATTCTGAGGACTGCAGTAGTTGCATTTTTGTAGACAAGCTCTGTTTATTATTTCTTTGTGTAGATTAACAGTAAAGGAAACATAGATAAGTTTCAGTTATTTATTGTAAAATAAATGTGTCAATTCATGTGTAAAGCAAGCTGTTCAAAGATAATTGAGTCTTTATATTTGAAGAGGGAAACCAGAAATCACCCACTCGCCACTCCATCTCCCTGAAATATGCTGCCACCTCTGCTGTCCTCAAAAAGGTTTCAGCTCCTCTCCTTGATCTTGTGTTATTTTTGTAGACCTTCTTACTTGGTCGAATTGATTTCCGTAGCCTTCTGTGATGCGACAACTGACAAATCTTACAGCTTCCCGTGATTGAATATAGTGAGGGTACAACAAGTGCTGAGCTTGACTCTGCCATTGTACTTCTCTTTCTCCTGGGCATGATGATGTTGGGATGCTTGACTGTGCTGAGTATTCATCCTAGTGCAGGGTGCTCCAGAGTCCTGAGGTCTTTCCTTCTCTCTCTTTTTTTTTTTTAACCTTTCTTTTTTTTTCTTTCTGTCTTGATAATCCTGCTTGCTCTGGTCAGTGAATGCCTCGACCATGTAACAGACCTTACTCTGCTTTGAGAGAGGCAGGGATAGCTCAGGAGTGTGCAAGAATTTTCATGCACACAATACAGATCTCCTACTAAAATTTCTAGCTTTCAGTAGAGACAAAGGCAAATTTATCTCCACAATGAGCTTTTAAAGACCTTCTGGTAATGAAGTCTATCTTCTTCTAATCTATCTTTCTCTGACTGGTAACTTGCAAATCCAAGCTTTTCAAGGTGCTTTCACTTAGTTACCACTGTCCATAAGGTGTGTGGTGGCATGTTAGCTGGCACTGGGAGGACGTGACTTGCTTAGGAGCAGTTACTTGTCCTATAAAGTTTTTTTTTTTCTTTTTTTTTTTTTTTTTCAAATTGGCTGACCTGTTTGAAAATCAGTTCTACCGCTTGTACAAAGAGTGTGATAGTATCGAACAGATGTACCAGATTGTCGCACAGCAAAACACAGCCAGGCCAATCAGTTGGCTGAGAGTTATCAGTCACTGCTTCTTTCACTTCACTGTTGGCAGGTATTTTGGAAAAAATTAGACCACTGTCGTATTTTATGCTTCTTTTTATCTTTCATATTTATCAGATCTTGGGTGACCCGTTCTGGCTGAAGAAGGCCATGGGGAGTGGCTCCTGCTGTCCTTGACTGATGGTATCTCCTATCTTTCTCAGAGCCTTGCTGGCCCTGTGGGCCACTAAGCTGCTCTTCATCAAGGCACTCTGAAATGATCCAGATTAATGAAAATGTGCTGATTGGTTTGTTTTTAACGTTAGATGGTTTCAGAGAACCATAGCAGAGAACGGAGCCTCAGAGGGTGAGGCACCATTTGGACCAGACTTTCTTCAGCTAAACTGGCTGATCTGCATGCTCTGGGCAGTGTCCCCTCATGGACACAGAACTGTAACCAGCAGCAGAGGTTCATTAAAACAGTGTAGTTAATTTCTGCAAAGAAGGTGCTGGGAGAGAGGAGGAGGTTGATTGGAATTCTTCATTCATCCCATCTGGCCTGCCACTGTGGGGCTCCATACATTATGTACTTGAACTAGATGTGCATCACGAAAAAAGGCTCCCTGTCAGATGCAGGATTTAACCGCAACCCCTGCTCCATGAATGTTCATTTCAGGCTTTTGAATGGTAAAACTGCCAGTGAGAGAAACTAAATAACTTGCATGTGCTGGAAGCCAGAGATAAACACCGCCGCAGGTTGCCATGAAATAGGCTATTTGATATATTTAGAATTGTTATTTTTCTCCAAATTAAGATTAGTTAAATCCATGTGTGTTGTGCGAGTGATTGTTAACTCAATGGCATGGATTATCCTTTTTTCAAATCATGACAGCTAATTATTATTGCTGTCTACCCTGAGACATTCACTTACAATGTACCATTATGGACCTGCGCACCCATATTAACTGTAGGACTCAGCCAGCCATCATGATGCCTTCACACATGAGAAGAGGAAGATGTGAGTTGAAACAACCCAAGGCCAGTGGTGGCAGCACCAAGCAGGTTGGGAAGAGGTGTTTGGAGTAGCACCAAGATGGCTTGAGGAATGGGAGCTGTCCCCTTCTTTAAGCTACCATGGCACTGGGTCCTGCTGCCAGCACCTCCCCTTGGTGATGGGTCTTACAGAATTGACTTTTCAAAGCTAGGCTAGGAAAACACTATGAGAAGAAGCAGCAGCAGCTTCCGGATGCATGTGGTAACAGTGCCTGAGAAACTTGGGCTGTAGATGCAATCTTTCTTTGTGAGGCTTTTCCAGGCTTGTTTCTTCCCTTGTGTCTGCTCAGCTTTCCCTAAATGCAGAGGAGTTACCTCCTCCTCCTCCAAGTCTTCACCAGGTATTTAGCAACATGTTTTGCTAATTGGTCTTGCTGAGCAGTATGGGTAGGGGGACACACAGGACACGCAGGAGGTGCCAACCAACACTCTCCAGAGTACAGAGTTAACAAGCAAGCCTCCTGTCCCAAGTGTCTCGGCTGAGGTCCTGACTTAGGTCATGGAGAGAAAAACAAGCTGGATGATCTCATCCACAGCCCTGTTTGCACTCAGGGGCAGGGCACCCCCGGGCTGCCCTTCACCGGTTAGTGGCAGCTTTAAGCACTACAACGGTTTGTCAGAATGTTAATGGCTTAATGTTTTAAGGCTGGTGGAGTGGGAGGGAGGGGGCAGGTGAATGCTTTCAAGGTTATGTGATCCTCTCTTTAAAGGATGCTTATGGGGGCTGGTGTGGAGGGCTTCTTGTAGCGGCTTGGCAGCCTCCCATCCCCAGTGTGCCCTCCCCCCGCCCCCCCCAGTTGGCAGTGAGAGATGGCAAGATCATGTCTGCTCTGAGCTGCACAGTGTCTCCCACCAAGGCAAGGGTAAGCATCATGTTGATCCTGGTGAGAGTTAAAGGTGAGAAACCTGCTGATTATGAAACCAAACCATTCCTTCCCCTTGCTTGAACTCCACCACACCCATGTGGCTTGGCTCCAGCCCCAGCCTGGGAGCAACTGACCACCATCTCAACTTGCTCCCAAATCTGTCCTGCTAGGGGTCCAGCACTGTCAGGCACTCTGGCTTTCCCAAGATATGCCTGAAAATCAAGTGTGAAATTAAGCACACCAGTTTTAAAAGAAGACTGAAAAAAACACTGAGGAATATTATGCCCTTGATTGTCCCTGCTGGTTTTAGCTTTTTTCTTTTTGTTTTATTCCTTTCACAGTCCTGTTTTTCAGAGTGATCTTCTGTACCTTCAGTACGGTTAACTGGACTCCCATGAGGCCAGGATAGTACATCCCAGTGCTGGTGGTATGGCAGGGGATCTGTTTCATCCCACTCAGCCCTGGTTTCATCTTGGGTAGCTTCCCTGAAACTGGCAGTGCCATGTCAGATCACTTGGGCAGTGGAAACCGAGACCTGCCCCTAATGTAGTGCCAAACTTTAAAATCAGACCTCACTGCTGTTATTTGCTCTTTGTAATCTCAATTATAGTCATCTTCAGTTTTTCATGTGACAATGCTAGGTGAGACGTTTTGACAGAAATACCATTTTACAGGCCTATGAGAGGGAATTTAAGAAGGTTGTTCAGTACACATGGCCAGTGTCTTCTTGCTCCAAGGTGGGTGGGTATTGAGAGTCACTCTTTAAGAGCAAAACTTGGTTGTTTGCACAAGCTTGGTGCTACTGTTACCCTCTTTTAATTCAGTGGCAGGACTCTGGATTTATTCAGAAGTAGAGCCCAGTCAAAACGTCACCAAAAAAAATGGAGTTTTTGCCTTTATTTGAGCTGTCATATGGAATTACTTGGGCTATGTGTGGGAGACCAGAAGCCATGTGCATATCTCTGATTATTATCTGCATGAAAAGATTGGTAGAGTTTTTCAGACAATGCTAAAGGTAAATGATGAAAAGGCACGGGCCAGCCAGTCATGGCTTACTTTTCTTGACAACTCTGCAAGCAGCTGTTAGAAGCCAAGTAAAAGTAGTGCTCGCCCTCCAATAGGCTGCTCTTGCATTTGTGCAGGTGTGACTAATAGCAATAGGCTTGTGCTCAGCAGAGTATTAACTGCAAGAAAGGGTTTTGTGTGTGTTAGCAGGGGAATTTTGCACTGGGATGTAGCCAAAGGAAAGATGGTTGCATGGAAGTATTAGACAACAGAAAAGCTCCCATATAGATAAAACTGCTGTTCCTCTCTGATGGTGAATATCACATAAAGGCAGAAGAATGCTATAGCATGAGGCTGCCTCACTTCATGTCTTTCACATAGATTGTTTTTCTTTCTTAGCCTGTGTTTGAAGTGCGCTGCCTGTACATGCAGTGACCAAATAGGCTGTGACATAAAGGTTGAACCTTTCTAGTTTTTTTTTTTTTTTGAGATTGGAACATTTTTCTATCATAACTGGAGGAAAAAAAAACCAACCCACAACATAAAAAAACCAACCCTGCAAAATAATCATACTTTTTGTACAAAAAAGACTTGGATTTCTATGTCATGTCACATAACTTCAAAGGGCATAGATTTGGGGCTGAGTTTCAGCACTGATTTTGGCAGCCAAGTGGGAAGATGGGAGCCTGGAGGGTAAGAAATAGAGGAGAGAGGGCAGGTATAGAAATAAAACTATTTCTCAGCGGACAGCCTTGGGAAACATGCGCGCTCACTCTGACGAGAATATCCTTTTGCTATGGTTCCCTCTCTCCGTTCTCTCCCGCCCTCCAAATGGTAATTGGTGGGCTGTGCGGTAGAAGTGTTATTAAAAAAAAAAAAAAAAAAAAAAGAAGGAAGAAAAAGTGGGTGGGTGGGGTATCTAGGGATTTGGTGTCTAAGCTCAGGAGTTAAGCCGGAAATCCCAGAGATGTAATGAAAACAAAACGGACTTTTCACTCGCGCTGTGGCGTTCTGGCAGTGAGAACGCTTTCGCGAGCCAATGTTTTCATTGTAGGTTTTCTCGAGAGAAGTAGTGGAAACGAATCGTTAACCCCTTAACAGAAATGAATGTGCACGGAGAAGAGGGAGAGCCGTTTTGGCTCCTAGTTGCCATGTTGCAGAGCTTGGGGGTGTGTGTATATTTGTGTGTAGCGAGGAAGGTTGGGTAGATACCACTTGTAAGGAGTTTAATAATCTTAATGGTAGATGTGAAGTGGTTACTTAGCGGTTGTTGTTTTTTCCTCTTTGCATGTATGCCTTTGCAGAAAGATTCTAGTGTAATCAGCACAAACCACTGTTAAGCCCAACAGCTCTTAAACTCATTTTTTTTCTTCTGACATACAGTAGTATATTTGTTTAGCAAGAAAAGGGGGATGCTGCTCACTAGTCCTTCAGCAGAGTCATAAAATCTGCAGTTGAAAAGACTTACCAAGTAGCAGATCTCAATTTTCTTGGAAAGCGCAAGTACAAGGTGCATGTCTGTGACAGGCGTGTTGCATATATAGCTTTAAATGTCCCCCAGCTTTGCATTGCACTCAACCTTGCAGGAATAAGCCCCTTCATTAAAAAGCAAGCAAGTTTGGGGAGGAAGGGAGGTGGGAGTGATTATCTAATTTATCTTAACAGACACTTTTGGTGCAGAGATTGCAGATCCCTGTCCTCCATGCTCTGATTAGGCTGCATTTTATTTCGGTACTTTATTTCACCTTTTGATCATGGCTAGCACTTACCATCTTTCTCTCTCCGCTCTCTCATTAGGGTATTTTATCTGCACGTATTCTTGCAAGCAATATAGAGCATCAGCCCTCTGCTCTAGTTAAAGAGCATCTCATCTACCCTTTAGCATCTCGGAAGAGCAATTAAAATCATTATACACCTTCTTCCAGCTGCCTTAGATCCTCTGGTCCAGCCCTTGCATGCAGGCTGTGGGACTCTTGGTGCTGCAGACTTCGGACATAATTGCATAGCTGCTGTAAGGGGCTGTGTCTCTGCAGCTGACCTCTGAATAGATGTTTGCCTTCTTTCTTTCCACTTTGACAGCTCCCCCTCTCTGCACTCCAGCCCCTCACCCTGCCCCAGCCCACTCCTTGTCTGCTCACGCTGGGAAAGCACCGCGGAGGGAAGATATTTGTGGTTGAAACTGCCTTGGCAATAAGCAGAGGCTGGGGAAAGTGTTGGTTCTCCTGCACACCCCTGTTTGAAGATGGGAAAAATAAGAAAGAAAATATATACTGCTGAATAAATGATCATTCTACATGGGGTTTATATCACGCTGCTTTTGTAATGGTCATTTAAACAAGGTAGAGTGGTGGGGGAGGAGAGAACAAGATGCGGCTGCAGACAGGGATTAAACAACCCTTTTCTTCTTTAAAGACATTTATGATTTTCGGAGTCAAACCTGTAGCCAGCTAATGTGACTATAAAAGTCTCCTTTGAATTATTGGCAAGGTGCTCCTAAGTCTTCTATTATAATCAAGGTACTTGTGCTGAGGGAAAATTCGGATTTGAATTTAGCACCTCCTTTATTTTCTTTAATAAACCAACTTCTGGTTAATTTTTTCCTTTCAATACCAACTTTTTGTTTCACATTTTCTGGAGTGCCCTATTACTAGCTCATAAAAAAAAAAGTAGAAAAGTTTCCTGAGCAAGAAGGAATTTTTTTTTCTTTCTTTCTTTTTTTTTTTTTTTCCTATGGCTTGGCCTGGAGCCAACCTGTCTTTCAACAAGTAGAGAGCCATTCCAAGTTTAAATTTATAGAGCAGAGTCCAGGTTCAAGGGCTGAAGCCCGCCAACAACTCCAGCCTCTTTGTTACTGATTAATTTTGCAAGCGGTTCAGCTGGTTTGCTCACTTCTGCCTGCTCTTAACAGCACTGCAGTGCTTCCGAGCCTGCTGCCACTGCTTCCCCCTCCCCTGTTTTTCAGCAGCACTTTCCCCCTTCACTGTAGAGCAAGAACAAGCCCCTGAATTGATTTTAACTCCATGCATTCCAAACTGCACCATATTTGCTTTATGGTAAAATTAAAATAAATTCTTTCCTTCCGCTTATTTTTTAAACTCTTTTTTGTTTGTTTGTTTGGTTTGTTTGTTTTTATTTTTTTGGTAAATTTTATTTTATTTTTATTTTCCCCTATAGTTAATTTTAAACATTTGGAGGTTCCCATTTCACCTCAGTTAATATTAACGATTTCTTCTTGGCATCGTTCGGAACCTGGCTTCCCAGGTTTTAATTAGTTTATGTAAACGCATACCAGCAGGGGAAAATAGTTGCTTTCAGCTTTACCTGGAAAGGATGTTTCCCATCTCAGTGAGGGGGTTTCCCTTGCAGAAGGATTTGAACAGCAGAAGTTTTCAAGTGGTCTCAACATGGGGCCCCACAAGAATGAATGTGGGAGGTGAGGGGGAGAAACAGCAGGAAGAAAAAAAGGAACAAAAAACCCCCAACCCAACAAAAAGAGTTTAGGAAAGTACCTTAAAGTGAGGATGGTCCCAATCCTGCAACAAACTGGATGTGAATGCATAACCTTATTGACGTCAAAGGGGGTTTTGCCATTGGCTTTAGCAAAAGCAGGATTTCATCGTTAGCCTGCATGGAGCTGTAGGTATGCCAACGGTCCTCTCACAGTCAGCAGGATTACTGATGTGCAGAAAGTTAAGCATGTCTGTAAGCGTTGGCAGGATTAAGATCTGCGCTGGTATTTTCAGAGCGAAATGCATGTGGGAGGTTTTTAAAGAAGAAAGTGCATGGGAGTTTTAAAAAAAAAGGAGAGTATAGCCGAGCCTGCCATTTTTAAAGTGCCTTGAGGGAAAACCTGAGTTGCTATTAAAAATATCGGAGGACTAATGTGTTACTAATTGTGACCCGATTAACTTCTTAAAAGTGTTCATCTGTGAGACCCAAGAAAATAAAAAGATGGGCATGAATATCTAGAAATTCAGGCCTGCATGTCAGTTTAAACATTCTTTTTTTTTTTTTTTTGGTTTAGTTTTTATTAATTAGAAATAAAAGCAAGTCTAGAGGTTCGCTTTAGTGTGCATCTTTGTTATTCTGCTGCTAGAAACCTATTTAAAGAATTAAAAAAGGACAAAGAGGAAAAGAAGCTCAAACCCAGTAGCTGTCCGAGCTCCCTTGTATGTTGGCTTTACCACAACGTTCTTAAATTCTTGTTTAAACATTTCTCCAGAGCTGCTACTTGGGAAATAAAAATGTGTGCTGTTTGTCTGTAGCAGATTAAAAGTTTACCTTTAATGTGACGGCTTCTCAAATGTAGTGTCGGAAACCCGTCTCTGTTTTATGGTATTATGAAACAGGTCTAGAGCAGAAACAACATATTTAACTAAGAGAAAACGAGATAGAACTTGTGGATTTCTTTCTTTGGTGGTTTATAACCAGAAACCTTTTCCGTGTCTGTTTCTGAAACTTTTGTGCATACAAGTGGCTAGCACATGCAAACCACACTTTGAAATTTAACAGTTAACCTTAAAAAATCTTAAGTTCAGCAAAATGGAACTTTTCTTTTAGTCTACGAACAGCTCTTTGTAATGATCTGGCAGTGCAGTATAAAGTTGGGTTTTTTTCCTCCAAAACATTCATAAATTTCAGCAGTAGAAAACCGAAGCACACCCGAGCTCTATGAACACTCTCTCTCACATCTGCCTCCGCCTGTGTGCCGATTCCCAGGGGTCCCATTTATAACAATCTAACAAGATAGACTCTGCTTTGAGTATCAGTAAATATGGCTAAAGATCACAAAACTGTGCTCATAATTGTTCAAGACTAAAAGGCAGAATATAGTGTTTGATTAATGTTTATGGTACAGGGCCTTTTTGCAGAAAGTAGTTAAAAGAATAACCCCCAAATCCCTAAAAAAAATATCTTGATGCCCCATTCCAGTCCCCTCATACTACACTGAACATGCCTCATTATGCAAAGTTCATTATTTAAGATGCTGTATTTTATTTTTTAATTTTAAATCTGGGCTTGATTAGTTGTGTTTTTTTGAAAGGGATGCACAATGTAGTTTGCTGTTAGCAGTGCTAGTACACAGAAGCAAAGAACACCTTTGCTTGCCACCAGAAGCATCCATCCTTCCATTCAGAGGCCTTGTAACAGTGCATTGTCTTGGACTGGCCTCATCCTTAGTGTGTCTACTCTGTGGATGAGGAAAAACACCCTCAATTCTCAGCTTTTTGAGAACAACTAATACTCAGAAGGGAGGCTATGGATGCAGGCATGCCTGTCAGAGACCTCTAGCAAAGGCACCTGCTTGTTTTGGAAGGACTGATGAGCCCTATTGGTGAGGTTTCAGTTGGCATTGGAGCCTTGGGGCTGCTTAGACTAGGGTTTGTGCTAGGCTATTGGCAGCATGCAGCAGGCATTATCTAGGTGGGGTGAAGTTTGGGACTACTGTTGTCTTCCCTGTTGGGAGACATCCTTGGCTGTCAGTAAAGGTTTATTTTTTTGAGCCATATCGAGCAGAGAATGCAATTCAGGTGAATCTGTTTCTCTTTCATTGGCTCTTTTAGGACACTTGTTTAAAAGTATTCGCTTTGCTTTTCAAATGGTAACTGTCAGTGCTTCAAATATCACTAACAAAAATTAATTTGATAAAATAGATCTTTGAAAAAACCTGGGCCAGGACTTCATTAAAATGCTGATCTAGAAATGGCAAAGGTGACTCTGGACATGTGCAAAGAGGGAAGATATAGAGAAGAGTCGGTGCTGGTCACCGACTCTTCTCCACATCTTCCCTACTGGTGGCTCCTGCCAGGGCAGAGCCCAGAGCAGGTCCTGCAGTGTGGGGAGCCAGTGGTAAGGGGAGACCTATGGCTCACAAGTGGGGCTGGGTGCTGGCAAGGGTGCTGAGCAGGTGACTTTTGCAATTAAAAACCCCTCTGAGGCAGAGCACAGCACCAGCACCAGCAGAAATATCATCCCAACATGTCAGCATGGGAGAACCTTGGCACTTCTAAAATCAGTCTTGAATATTCCTGTTTCCAACATTCCTGTTCCTACACTTCTCCCAGTCCTGTCTATGTGATGGAAATGCTGAGAAGAGCCTAAACTTTATCTCACCCTTCTCTAGGGCAGGTCTGTGCAGCTTTGTCTTCATGGTTAAAACACAGGAGACCATCAGTCCTTTCTCTAGCCCTGCAATTACACCTTTCATTCTGGGAGTGCAGCAAACCCGGAATTTTTTAGTGTTCGTTGCTGTCAGTTTTAACCCTCCCATCTCTTTGCCAGCACCAGCTTTAAACCACCCACAGGAGACATGCAGATAGGCACTTGCGTTTCGTGGCAGAAAAGATGTGAATGGCTTGATTTTCCCAAGTGCCTGGCTGCATCTGGCACTGGAGGCCACTGCTTAGACTGTACCTTTGTGTGTCCATGCACTGATATTTTTTAACAAGCTCAAAACACTCCAGATTTCTGTGCCGTTAGCATGTTCCACTGCTCCCTAAACTCCTCAGGGAAAAAAAAAAAAAAAAGTTGGATTAAACAGATGCAAAATCACAGGCAGGGCACCAGGGAGGGCAGCGTCTTGCCTGTTTGCTCTTGCAGCCTGAGTGCTGCCAGTGAAGATGGATGGAAGATGGGATGCTTCGTGCCTCTTCCTGGAGCCTCAGTGTCATTGTCACCACTGCAGGCACAGTGCCAGAAGATGGCTTCTGCTTTGTAATTAAATACCAATCTAAGGAAATTTCACTTGTGTGCAGTAGAGACCTTCTCTGCACAGGAAGATAGGAGCCCCAGAGTCAAGTGCCTTGGGCAAGATCCTATCTGAGTTTGGCATTGTTGGGATGAGGGTAGGTACCCTCACCATCACCCTGGATGCTGCTATCAAGATCAACCACGACTCCTCTGCACTGCAGCACTGCAAGTGAGTGCTGAGGAAGAGGAGGAGGCAGAGGAGAAGGGGCCGGGGGGCAGAGGGGAATAAGAGAAGATCTGTGACAAAATCATGCGACACCCACGTAAATATTGTTTCTATGAATTGGGTCCTTCATCTTTTGTTAGCAGCAGCTTGTTAATTAACAGCAGATTAGTGCTGCTTTCTTCTGACACATGAATATATTTTGGGATAGAAAATACTTGTACTCAGTAAAACTGTGTGACTGAACAATTCAGAAAGTACCAGCAGANCTCCTCCTGCTCTAAATGCAAGCAGATTTCTGCAGTCTAGTGCAGAAGAGACATGTTAAACACAGCTAAATAAATCATGTTTACTCTTGGCGTTCTTGGTAGTGAAAAATCTGTTGGCTGTTTTTACTTCCTTATTTCTCAGCATTTGCTTCCTACCTGTTTTTGAGCTTGTGCCCAGAAATAGTAGTTTTGTCAAACGAGTGGATATGCCAACCAGCAGTTCCCTCTGCCAAGGAAGCTGCTGGATTGCAAAACCCGGTGACTTCTTTCTTACAGTGACAACGAAATTATTCCCCTTCGCCCCACAACGGGTTATAAAATAAGAGTATTAAAATCTGGAGAAGGAGAAAATGTAACCAGATCCTGGAAGTTTAAGAGCCCAGATTAAGGAAAGTTGGACTTCTGTTCCAGAAGCACTCCTTTAAGCTGTTTGTGGAGGTGAAAGTACAGGAGATAGCAATAATAGGAACCAGACATGTTCCCTTTCTCATTATCATTCCTTGTCATGTTCCTCCTTAAAAACGTGTGTGGGTTTTGTTTCAGCATTGTGGTGGGTTGTTGTTTTGGTTTTTGTTTTGTTTTATTTTTTGTTTTGTTTTGTTTTTTGTTTGTTTTTCCTCTACAGAGACCTTTACAGATGGAAGGGAAAGGTAACTAAGTCTTTATTTTAACCGAAGCAAGCTGTACTGTTGTAGGCAGTGGATGAACTTTGGGTTTGGTGATGAATTCTTTTCCTGAACTGGGTGACTTCATAAACCTCTTGCTTGAGCAAGGGCTGCTAAAGGTACTGAGCTGCCTTTGCAGGACGGGATGAATGCAAACACGTCAAAACCATGTATAGCTATTTGTGGTGTATCTACTATTGTCAGTACAGCTGTGTCAAGTGGAAGGGTGTATAGCCCAAAAGGTAACAAACTCTGTTTTGATGCAGTCCTAGGTATTAAGTGCTCTTCCCTGACCTCAGGTGGAAAGCCTGGACCCATCCTTCTTGCTGCTGTTATCCCAGATATCAGTGATCCCAGATGTGACTGTAACATGGATTATGTGGCTGGTGGACTCTCCCCGTTTGGTTTTAAAATTATAAAAAGATCCTTTTTCCCATCAGAGCTTTGCATGTATTTACTCTTTGATCACATTGGAAGGGCCTTATCCTGTCTCCAGAGAAGCTTTAGTTCTGCTTTCAGTGGTAACAGGGATCTGGCCCGTACTGAAAATTAGCATTTTAATGGCTTACTTAAAACCCCATTGGTGGTACACTCACAGGGCTCCCAGCAAGAGGGGAGTCCAGCTCTAGGGTTTTGCAAAGCCGTGTTGCAGACTGCAATGCCTGCTGAAAGAGATGAGCAAGGATGGCTCATTTGTCATAGATTATTGTTATTGTCAATAATAACACATCTACAGAAGCCAAATTAATTCCTTCTACAAAGTCTAGGAAATGCCAGACCAGTTTCAGAACAGAGGAAAAAAATATACAAAATCAAAGTTTGTATGTTATGATTTCTCTGAATTTCTGGTGGGAATACTCTGTGATAGAATTGATATTTCCATAGAGGCATTGGCTGCCAGTTTCCTTAATTACATTAAGTAGTGGTATAAACCTCGGCAGAACATAAACCTCTGTTACAGCCAGTCATTAGAATATTGAATCATAAGGAATAATGATACCAGAGCTAACGTGCTACAACAGTCTTTATTATATTAGTGATTGAAGTGTTGTTTAAAAAATAAGGTTTGTTGTAGAGGTTTTGGTGTGCATGCATATTTTCTCTGATCACCTATTAAGAGACTGAAGACTGGATTTGAATTTATTACAGGGAAATAAAAGGCTTGCTTAGAGGAAGAACTACTAGATCGCTGCTTATGATTTCACAATTTGATTCTGCTTGTCCTTAAGGAAGGTTCATAATGCTTACTTCGGAAATGCCATCTACATCTAGAAAATTAGGGTTAAAAGGAGTGCTTTGTTGAAACTAATTACAGGCTAGTTCAATTTTTTGGTTGGTGACATTTTAGAGATTTTACTTGTAATGCAAGAGGTTACAGAAAGATTAGTTAGACTCTGATCTACAGCAATAAGCTACTGTTTCAATATATTGAAATTTTCGTCAGAAACAAACCAAAAAAACACTACCTTTTGTTTTACTGAGATGATAGGTATAAATTTAATATTACTTCCTCATCCTGACAATGGATGTTTAGGAGAATTCTTCACCGGTTTGTACAGTATCTCTGTTCTGTTTTCTGTCTCTCTTTTTTCTGTGTTATACTTTTGTCTCCTGGAGAAAGATACTATTCTGTACAAATAAATTGGTGAACTGGGAGTTAGGAGGGGATCTGGTCTAGAAAAAACATACCTCAGAAAAAACATCCTGTATGCAGAATGGTTCTTGGTTTCTTGTCTTTGACTTTGCTCTTAGTCATACCGAAAGGAGTAAGGGGTTGTTTTTGTATCGTTCTTGTGTTTTACCTCTCCTGGTACAGACTTCAGTTATCCTGTCTAATTAGCCAAATTCTGCTTGGGTACGAGTCTTTGAGTGAAAGTTTTCATTGTGTTATTTAGCAGTGGGGTTGGGCACAGATTTGCAACATGCTTCCTTGTGCAAATGAAACATTGGTTTATTATTTCCCTTTTTGAACTTACATTATAGTGTGAATTAGATTCCTGGCTGGTGGTTTATTTGTCTGTTTTCTTTCATTATTTAAAAGCTAGTTAATTTTCTAGCTTCTCTTCCATTTAGAGGGCACTATTTACTCAGTTGTGCTGATGTCCAGTAAATTGAATACTGAAGCTTTAGATCCTCAGGGTTCCCCTCGTTTGGTGGATTGTTTTACCAACTCTGCTCATTTAATTTGACAGATTCAGTTATCAGACTTGGGCCTACTTGTACACATGTGGCTGGACTGGTTTTTCCCTGAGAGAACCAAAACTCAAAGGGAATCTTAATTTTAAAAATCTCTCTTGCTTTCCCCCCACTACGATTGCTTGCACTGCTTTGCTTGTTAAAGTTTGATGTTAGTGAAATGCTTTGCTGGGTGTGGATGTGCTCCATGCACATGGGAAAATTTGCAAATTATAAACATGCACATTAATGAGACTCTCCTCAAACACTGTTACAGTACTTGAAGTGTAATGTATGAGTTCTAGGTAGGTAGACTATTTTTCACACTGGAATTCAGAATTTATGAAGTGCCTGCACTTACATTGCTTTCGGCAAAGAGTGAGCCCCAAACCAGGAGCTGCGATTCTCTCCCAAAGCTAATTGTGTCTGTATATTAAGTTTGTCCATCTGTGCTTTGCAGGCACATTGGCATCACCTGATGATCCTCCTTCACATTTCCAGTGGTGAAGCAGTTAACAGTGCTGCTACTTAATATATGGCAGTTAGAGTCTTTTTAGTTTCCAGGACAGCTAACCAAATCAGGTGGATGTCATTAGCCAATTTTCACAGATGGGGAGACTGAGGCACGGAGAGGCAGTGTGATGTAATTTGCTACTCTTTCCCCAAGTCTCCCCCCTTCCAGGAATTGTTTTTACTGCCGAACAACTGAAGAGCTGATAAAGCCTTTTTCAGTGTGGAATAGGGACAAAATTAAAAAAATACTAGTAGAAGGTGAACTTTAGAACAAGGAGAGATATGTACCTGACCAGCAAATCCTGCTGTTTATTTTGCAGAGACTGCATTCTGCCTGAGGATACAAGTGTGCAGTGCAGTGTCTTCTGAAGTGAGCAGGGCTTGATCGCAATGGTCAAAGTAGAGTAACCAGTGTTACTGAATACTGCCTATCTGGGGCTTTTCCCTTGCCACGCCACTTCTTCTTTTTAGCCTCCTGACGATGGTCTTGTGGTTATGCCCTCTGATTATTTTAGTGGTATCTCTCTCTCTAGCTGCCTGTATATATTATTTTGCCCTTTGGAAACAGCTTTTTCAATCTACTGAGTTCCTTTATTATTTCCATGGAGACAATCATCTGTTGGGGTGCTTTTATGTTTAAATTACATCAGGAATCTTTACCGATATATAGAAATATTCATGATATATTCAGGACTGAAAATTTGAATCCCCACAAAGGTTTTTACAGCCATTGAAACTCCCCAGGACCTAGTTAACTAAGAGTTGGGGAACAAACTTCAGAAAATTGCTGAACTGTTTATTGTCAACCCTTTATCCCTTTTGGAAAACAAACCCCACAAATCAGAGTGATTATTGTTAATCGTTAGTTTATTGTGGTAGCTGCTGGACATTGCATCTTAGAGACGACACCATTGTGCTAGGCATTCTGCATCCAAGAAATAAGAGTCAGGCTCTACTTGGAAGTATTTTGGAGCTTACCAGACTAGACAACCAAAGGATGGGAGGGGAAAGACAAGCTCTTGGAAGGAACAAGCTGCATTCCATGTGGTTTGTGCCCTGGACTGTGTGTCCTGGCCCTCATTCCTCCCAGAGCCCTGTCTGCAAGACCACCCTTCTGAGATGAGAAAAGACCCTGTTTTTTTATGTTGTGTGTATGTCACAGCTGTTGATATGCCTTGTGATGTTTTAGGGTCCAACTCTGCCCTTGTTTCACGTGCTGTTGCTCCTGGTTGCTCTGATAGCACAGATACAGTCCTCCTGGGGCAAAGCCTTGTGTCAGTGGGGTGGACAGAGGATACTGTGGGAGGAAGTGATGAACACATCTTGGGAGTAGGCAAAAGTCCTTTTCCCTGTGTGTTTAATTGGGATGAGCCAAGATGTTTCAGATTTTCCCTTAGCTTCATGTTCAAAGCACAGATGAAGGGACAGGAGCAGGTCTGGATGAGCATCAAGTGGGAGTGGGGTCTGGTGGTCCTGCAGGAGCCCCCATGGGGATCCAGATTATAGATGTGTTGCTGATGCTGCTGTGTGACACCTGAATGCTCCTGTGGGTCTCCAGCCTTGACTCCTGTGTGGGCCCAGTGACAACCCTCAGCCCTGTTTCCTAAAAGAGAGATACTGCACCGCATAAAAAAACCTTGTGGAAATCCACATGGTCTCTTAGGTAAGTAAAAATCTCCACAACCTTCCCTCAATGTCTGAGTCTCCAAAATGCTATCTGCCAATACATAGACAACATAAAATGTAGATTTTTATGCAGTGAGAAGAGTTGCATGATCAAAACAAGATATTTAGATATATTAGGATATTTATTCACCATGCAGGGTGTTCCAAGCTCAGTTTATTTAGCTTTGTAAAGTGCTTCCAGATCTTTGTGTGGAAGGCACTAGAGAAATGAAAGGCATATTATTATTATTATTGTTATTATTATTGTTGTTGTTATTGCAGCATCTAACTAGTGACAGGCAACCACAGCTGCGTGCTCATTTCAAGCCACTTGTATTTAGTGGCTGATTTTTACAATATTGACTCTTAACACGTTTTTCTCATTGACTCTATATGCTGAAATGTGTCTTCACCTGCCCTGCTGAAGTATTATTCTTCTACAGAAATATGTAAATGAGATGTTTTTAAAGAAAGGAAGAAAATTTGGTGTAAATATTAAGTATTCACATTTATGGGGTGGAACTCAACTGCCATTTAAGAAGGTTTTCAAAGCAACCAAACGTATGAGCTGGTAGTTGCTTCTCTGCGATTAAAAAAAGAAAATGCATTAATTAAAACCAAGCCAAGGAATCTTGTAGACAAAAGGTAATGTTTATGGTGTTTAAGGGTCTGACATGAGCTATGGACAGCCCAGGAAGTGGAAAGCTGAGTTTCACAGTCGAGTGTTTTAATCAGTACGGTTGTGCACAGCCGCTGCTGCATGTGTGTTATGTAATGTCACACTTTACCCGCCCACACACACCTAGAGACAACAGGCATCTTTAAAAGGTCTTGGCATTATTCAGAGGAAAGACTCCCAGCAATACCCCTGCATGGTGTTTAACCTTATCTTTACTTATGTTTAGGCATTAATTTTTTTTTTTCTGCTTCCTTTTTTTCTTCCCCCCTTTCTCTCGTCTGGTACATCAACAGCGGATGTTTCTAAGTCTCCAAAATTGGAGCAGATACAGGAGAAAAATCCCATTAGCTCCATGATAACGTTTTCATGACAGCTCTGAAGGTTCCGGTCATGCCTGTTTTGTGCATTTTGTATCATTGTCCTCATACTGTTATTATTACTTTTTAAGTAGAGATGAAATGTTACATTCTAATGACACAAGCTAATTATTAAATGGTATCTAGTCTATGCTTTCTTTAGATTTTAAGATAGGAAATTATTAACTGGAGGTTTTAAAGATCCGCAGAAATGTGAAACAGGCCTGTGAAACTCCAGGATCTAATAGCAAAGAAGGTGAGTCATTTTTACCAGCACCCTGAGTTTGAGGACATACATACTCTGGCTTTTTTTAACAGAAAGACCTCAAATATATTTTGTTCTTGTGTCTAAAGCTAACTGTTTTTCAAAAAAAAAAAAAAAGAAAAAAAAGAAAAGAAACCAAAAAGGGTGTCAGTGGCTGCTAATTAGATGTATTGTAACTGAAAAGTAATTTTAGCAATAATATTGTTATTATGTGCTTCAGTGTGAATCCTTAGTGAAGCTCTTAAGCTGTGAGAGCCTGAACTTATCAGACATTTTGTAACGTGGCTGTATTTTTGTATCCTTGTTCAGAAAGCTGTGGGGAGTGGAGGACCTTTCTGGCTCAGACATGGAAAACACATTTCTTACTGATTACTAGGGTGGGCGACTGAGACCTGCTTGCACTCTCCTTTTGCCCTTTCCCCACAAATTTTTTTCCCTGACAATAATATTTCTTCTTTCTGTTGCATTCCCTCCCTCCTCTCCCAGACAGTGGTCAAATCCCAGGGTGCACCTCTAGCTGAGGAAGGGGACTGGTCTTTGTTATTTTGGGCTACTTCCATCTCCTACCTGTACCTACTTGTATAACAAATTGGCATTTCTCAGTAGCCGGTAAGCTCTCAGCATCAGGTAGGCTACTGCTTTTAAAAAGCAATAGCCCATGGCAGATGGTGGACTTAACCAGCATATTCCTATTGGTTTCTCATACAGGATTCTTACTTTGTAACTGCTGGATTGGGTTTCTGAGGGTTTGGATGTTTACCCCATCTTACTGCACCAGTTGTTTTTATTCTTCTTTGCACTCTAAACCAAAGTGACTGATAAAATATCCAAACTAATGAAAAAGAATGGGATTTTTCCCCCCTTTATTTGCTCAGATTTGAATTAGGTTATCTGCCTATCTTGTTTATGAATTTTTGTGCTGTCTTTTCTGCACAGACTGTGACTCCCAAATCTTCCACAGCTCCATTTCCATATTCCTGCGTGCTTGTTCTTTGTTAATCACTTGGCAAGCGCTTATTTGAATATTAAAAATTTCTTTAATCATCAAAGGCAGGAGCACAGCTTCATGAATATTCATATTTTTTTCCTCCTCAGACTGGATTCTAGTTCATTACCCTGCAGTAAAGCCAAACAGTCATCAATCGCGCTCATTACAGCCGCTGGCGTTTTGATTGGCTGCCTGCTGCTGGTAGCCCACGTCCCCCATCCTCCCGCTCTCCTCCATGAGCTGTCGTGTACCTGCCAACAACAACAACAAAAAATATATCAACAATGCAAAAATAAATTTATCTGGTTGAAAAACAACTTTTCAAACTTGTCGAACAGTCCTCACCACTTCTTTTTTTTTCATTTGTTGTTTTTTTACACCAGAAAATCTGAAAAAAAAAAAATTAGAAGGGAGAAACTTGAGCTTTAGAGATGAATATTTGTCAAGAGAGTTGACGTAAGTTTCATTTGCATAATGACTTTGTACTTCTGCATTAATAAAATTTGCATATGAAGCCATGTTAATTACTCCTGATCATGCTTTTTGCATTCATGCATAGTAATTTTCTCCGACTTGTGAGAATTAATGTCTTGGCATGGGGGGAGAAAGGGGGGGGAGCTGGGGTACTGTCAAATTTCTGTGCCAGTGCCCCTCACTCACACTCTTTCTCCTTCTTGCTCACCATGTAGCTGTTCTTGTTCTATGACTCATTTATACATTATCATTTGAAATTCTTGGGAGAAATAAATGTATCAATTCAAAGGGAATCCTCATTAAAAAAAAAAATCCCTGAGCAAAATATAACATGAAATCCCTCCCCTGTACTCCTCCTTCTCTCCCCAGTGCAGCCTTTCCACTTCCAGCTCAAGAAAACTTTTAGTCCTAGCATCATAAGTCAGTACCAGGGTACTGCTCCAAATCTGTGGTGTGTGTCCTAGGGCAAGAGGCAAAGGCTGGTGTGCAGGTGTGTGTGGCTGAGCAATGGGCTCCATGCATAAGCCCGTGTAATAGTGTGTCTGCCTGTGCCACTGAGTCCTTCTGCCTTTCCTAGGGGATGCTGTGTGTCCCTGCCACTTGCAGGGTGTGCATGTATTGCTCTGCTAGTTGCTGCTGGAAATGTTTGTGCCTCTGTGTCTCTCTACATTCTCTGTGTACACGTGTGGTTGTGCATATGGACTTCGTCAGTCCTATTGGTGTCTGTATAAAAAGGCATGGTAGAAAGATAAGAATATCTGATGGGCAAAGCCCACGAGAGGGTGTAATACAGACAAGACAACCTGTCTTAGGAAAAACTCATAAAAAAAACCTGTTTGAAAGATTAGTGAATAGTGCTCAGTGCTTAGTCTTTCACTTTTTTATAGTGCAAGTGATTAGTGATTAGTTCTTCACTTCTGAAAGTGTTTGTTCAAGGCTGCTGTGATGGTGCATATAAAACTCATCTCAAAACATCTGCAGTGCTCTCCCTGAACATGATGGGCACAGGGCAGGGATGAAGCTTCAGCATGCGCTCTGAATTTGGAGCTATGTACTGTCTGAACAGATGTTCTTCTTTTTATTGAAAGAGATTTTTTTAATCATGGAACCGAGCTTTAGTCTCTAACCAGCTATTGATTGATTTTCCATCACCAGACAGTCAGAGAGAGACACGCAGAAAACTTAGTTCATGCCCTGTTAAATGGCTTACGTGTTTGCCTGTGCACCTGCCTGTCTGCCTGTGCACTCACTCAGGCAAGCACGCAGCACCCCCAGGGATGCACCAGATACACTGTTATGTGTGTCTGCATTTAACACGTGACATGAGATGTAAAGCAAGGTCTCTCAAATTAAGATTGAGTTCCCTGATCTGAACCACGCTGAGGTGGGACATAGCCAATGCTGCTTGCGGCTCCATCTTCGTGCGTTTCTCAGGGACTTTCCTGCAGATGTGTGAGAGGAGTATGGTGTTTTACATACACCATATCAGATGGCCAGTCATGCCGAAGCTCAGGGAGAGGGACAACAAAAGGATGCAATTTACGCCTTGATTGTGGCTTTTGTCATGTTCATCTAGGCTTTTATGCTCATTTCCATCTTCTCGGGTCACGTCCAATTTACCGTATTTTCTTCTTCGCAAGTTTAAAAATAGCAGAGAGCAGAAAAATTACTCTTAGCAGTGCCTGGGAGTCAACATAACCTGTGAGCTACTGCCATGTACAGGTATTGAGTATATGCCAAGGCTATTTGAAGCGTGAGGACAAAAATCTTCCCTTACCATCAGCAATGCGGATCTTTTATTTACACAGTGACCGTCCCTGTGCATGTTTCATACTCGTGCTATGAGCAAAACTCCTCTTCGCATACGTGCAGAATGAATGCAGAATATATAATTGAGATCTGCAGTGCAGGTGAGTGATTTCCCAGTGCTGACCCAAGAGGAAAATCTAGCCTCACATATTGTATCAGTAATGTCCGAGTGACACAGAGCTGCCTGTATGTGTCTTTTCACCCCAGTCAGATCAGATTTTTGCCTTTGTGATTGCAGCACAGTTCTTGTGATCTGCTTTCCCTTAGTGCTGGTTGTGGCTGTGCCCTTTGTGGCAGTCAGAGGCTTGCCAGGAGTGTTTTCTTTTTGAAACTTGCATGCAATATTATGTGGTCAATTGGCTGTAGAATACCAAAGACTGGCTACCCTCCCTCACCGTGCAATGTGTGAGCTGAGCAGAAAACTCTTAGCACCACCTTAGGATACTGTCTGTCTGTCTACCTATATCTTTTTACCTGTTTTCTCATTTTGTGTTTGCCCATCACCTGTAGTAGTTGAGTAACAGTAGAGCCCCTATCTTAATTTTGAGATTTAAACAGAGCCTTTATGATGAAAAGTGCCACAGAAGAGGGACTGGAAAGGTAAAAGATGGACATGTTCCTAGCAAACACAAGATGAGCATTTCTGAANCTTTTTTTTTTTTTTTTTTTTTTTTTTTTTCTATAGCTATGAACAGTGGAGCTCTCCTTTTCTCCGTATCTTTACTGTAGGCAAGTGGGTACAACTTCCCTCTTCATGATTTCCCTTTTCATGATTCTATAGAATTATATCTATTCTATTTGTGACAAAGAAGCAAACCCTAAAGTGGTAGCAAAGTGGAGGAGAAACAACCTTTGTTTGTAGGGCCCAACTCAACCTCCTGGTCTAGCAGCACCATAATCTTTGCCCCTTAGCACTGGACTCAGACTGGAAATTCCTGAGCATTTGCCAGACTCTTTGTTCATTCTTCTTCTTCCTTACTAACCCTTTCCTTTCTAACACCAGGTTATCACTTTTAAAATTTCCTCATATACACCAGAGAATGGGAAAAGGCCTTCTGAGTGACAGGTTCAGTTGTATCCATTCATTGGCAGTTGGTTCCCTTAAATTCTTTAGGTACCTTGTTAAAGCCAATTGCAGACTTGCTCTTAGTCCCTCTGTTGGAAGGTTCTTACAGCATCCCTTGGCCTTTTTGATTGAAACATTATTTCCCTTTCTACACTAGAGGAAATGTATTGGATAAGAGCAGGGAGTGTCTCTCTGTACTTAATGAGTTCTTAGCATCTCCTTGAATGCCCCAGGAATATGCAGATTAATACCAAGTACATCACCGATGGACAGGTAAGATCCACTAAGACAATAGGAGAGACTGTTACTCTCAGGGAAGTGTGTTCTAGGACCTGTACACTTCCACATTAAAATCCCATGCAGTTGTGTTTGATGGTGCACTTGGTAGGCTTCATAAAGTTCCTCCATGTGATGAGCTCCTCCAAAACCTGTAGTATGCCACCATTATGTGCAGAGAGTTGAGTGACTGCAGGACCTTAGTCATGGTAAGGCCACAGACATGTCTAAGTGTAACCTGAGACATAACTTCCCTGTGGTTCTGCTCTAAATCCTGATTTCAAGCTCACAATTTTCCCGGCAGGGGCTTGTGGCCAGGTAGTTCATGATAACCTATGTTAGCCTCGTTAAGTTGGTGGGGGAAATATTTTTTACTTTTTGCTTGTTCCAAGGAAAAAACCCAACTTGTTATTAGTATAGATGTTACAGTGGCAGTAGAATGGTTCATACACACATAGAATTCCTTGTCTGAAATAAATTTGTATGCATAGTGCGCAGTCCTGTCCAAAATGCAACTTAGGTAAGATCTGGGTAGTAGTTGTCATTACCTGCTTTTGCAGTACTCCCAGTGAGATCAAACAGTTACAAAAGCCAAGCAACTGAGCCCCTAAAATTAAAAAATCCTTCTGCGAGCCACAGAGATGGCTTCTATTTAAAACCAGTCCTCACAACAGAGCACAAATTTTATCCTTGATGCTTGAAGCTCAAGTATTTACACAGGGAATTTAGACTCTTCACTTGTGGTTTTGGCAAAAGCTTCACACAAATGTTTTGCACTGGTGGTCTCTTAGCCATTTAAGATAAACGACAAAATCAAATGCAGTCCTTGCAGACTGGAGCACTGGATGCTGTGCCAAGGATGAAGTATCCCTGTTTCCCTCACATGTGTAGCTGTCAGATCAGCATGCAGGCCTAGTTTCTGAATCAGGACTCTTGAGGTGGAGAGGCTCTCTTGGAAAACATTGCTTTTTTTAGGGTTGCAGGGAGCATGGATAAATATTTCTTCTTGCGGCCATGGAGTTTGCGTGTATCTGAAAGGCCCACATGCACACATAGCCAGAACAACCGTTAGAAAAAGAGAGACCATTTGTGAGGAGATACCCCACAATTAACACACGTATGTTTCCTGATCTAAATACAGGGGGAAACTCTGGTTTCTGAGCTACCACTGTATGGTAACTTGGCAAATGCCAGCTTTCTAGTGGCTACCACTCCACCACATATCTTCATTTAGAAACTGCCCTTGATTAGTACCTACCCTTTATTTAATAATAAAGTGGCAAGCACAGTTTTAAATGAAGGGGGGGGGGATTCTCAGTAGGTGTTAAATGGTACCATTTCCTCTGCTATTCTTTAAACCCTGCTAATTTGTGCCCACCAAAAATGCAACTCCTACCCGATTCTGTGTGTGTGTGTTTGTGCATATCTATATTTGTTTGTATATTGATATTGAAGACTTGTATCTTAGTTTTTCAAAGTTGCAGATCTGAGTTTCAACTAGTGCCAGGAGAAGCAAGTGTTTCCAGCTGAGCAGCAGAAAACTCTTAAATACAGCTTTTAAAGGCAGGTGATTCTTAGAGGAGTTTAAAAAAAAAAACATGTTTGGACATTACAATATCATCTTTTAGCTACCGGCAAAACGATTGCTTCCTTCTTCAGAGGCTTAATAGGGAAGCAGGCTGCATAATCGGGGCGGCAAAATGTACAGCCGGCCACAGCTCAAGCGGGAAGGCAGTACAGTGACCACCAATGCTTTCTTCTGGGAGCTCAGCTCCTGGCACCTTGCTGAAGTCATTTGAGCTCTAATTCACTGTACTCTGTCCGGGCTAGCGTGTAGAGCCCGCTTCAGCCGCAGCTAGCAGAAAGCCTGCCCAGTTTTGTGTCGGCTCAATGCGTTAACACAGAAGTAAAACAATAATCCCCCTTTTGATTCAGTCCCTGAGCAAGTGCTGGTGGCAATGCCTGCCACCTCTATCTCTCATCCATGCCAGGGCCAGCTGTTTCCCCTACTTTGCCCTTCTCTGCGCTCCCCACAGGCTTCCAGTCCAGGTTCGTGGGTCCTCCAGACCTATTCTTTATATTCCCCTGGCCAACACAAGTCCATCAGCCTCAGACGAACCCAGAGAGGTGTACAGACCAAGTGTGTCATACATTAGGCAACCAGCCCCTGCCTTGCCTGTTTCCCCTGTTGATGCCTCCTCTGTCCCTTCAAACTTAGATCCGACTGACAGTTTTTTCTATTGTTTTTTCTCCAGGGCCGTCCAGGCCTGCAAACCTGCCGGGGGCTCCCATAGCTGCCTCCTCCCACCCTCACACATCCGTGATCACGTCACCTCTCCGCGCACTGGCCTCCCTCCCGCCCTGCCTTAGCCTGCCCTGCTGTGGTGCACGTGCAGTCTCAGTTGGCGGGACTCAGACTGAGATTCAGACTGAGACGTCAGGCACATTTGGATGTCATTGTCAGTTGTCAGGTAATAGAAACATTTTTTTTTTGTTGCTGTCTGAAGGTCAGTAGTGCTGCCAAGTGATGTCATCTTTGCTGTGGGAGAGCTGCCTTTGCTGGGTCGCATGGGGAAGGCAGTGCAAATGCTCTAAACCACCCCTCTCCCCTTCCTGCTTCCCCCTCCATCATGACAGAAGTTGGGAAGTGGGAAAAAGTGTGCCACTCCCTCCATTTCCCCAATGCTTCCCTCCTGCCTGCCCACTTTCAGCTGTCACCAGTTGCCACTGCTGGGCCATTTGTGCCACATTGTGAATAAATGTCTGAGACTCCTCAAAGAATGTGATGCCTCAGTACCAAGGTTTCATCTCTCAGGGATATGTATTTTAAGGTTAATTGGATAACATTTAACTTCTGAGGCTTTTGGGTTTTCATCTTTCTTTCTCCCTTTCTTCCAAATAGCTCGTATTAAAGGCTCTCTTCCACTTCCCTATGCACTCAGGATATATGTGATTCATGCCATTTTCTTCCTTGCTTTGAGAAAATGCTCCTTGGTAATATGCCAGGCATCCCTCACATCTCCCCTGTCAGACTTCTTTTCCTTTATTCCTTCTTGGTGTCCGATTTTTGTCATCATGAGGAGGGGAAAGTGTGAAAGTGAAGGCTCATTGAGCTAGCCAAAGAGGACAAGGACATGTTGTCACCAGATCCCATGATTTCAGACTCAGTGATCTCTTTGAAATCAGTGGGTGTTTCTAAGTGTGGCTCAGTTGCAAGATTTGGTCTATAGCTAGAGAGGTGAAAATGGGGAGAGCTTAAAAGAAAATATAGCTGTGACAAAATCAGCAAGCATTTATGGAGTCTCACTGTGGTGGGCCAAACCCTGCATCCCTCATTCATGTTAGCATGTGTGGAGTTTTAATAGGGACTTACCAGAATGATGCTGGATAAGTAATGTGTGAGGACCAGAGGATTTAAGAGACACAACAATGACTGTCAGGAGTAAAACTGTTGGGAAATTATTCTTCCCTGAAACTGGTAAAACTTTCAGCTCAGCTTTTTCCTTCCACAAAACGTGATACCACCTGGCTGCAGTACACTGTCTCTTAAGAATGTTCCTGTACAACTCTCCTTGTAATAAAGCAAGACAAGAAATTTTGCAGTAAATTTAAATTTGGATCTTAAAAACCCTCAGCCTCTAAAGAAGACATTCTCAAGTCCTGTTTTGACTTTGAGTAAATCTCAGAGACATGTGAGGAAGGCTTCTGTGCTGCTTGGGAGAAACTCACCCTGCACCCAGCTGGTTCCACCAGGCTTGCAGTAATGCGCTGTGTCAGTCAGTGTATTATGGGGATTTGGACAAATTTCCTATCCAAGCTGCTGTATACTCCGTGTGTGTGTGTGTGTGTGTGTGTGTACGCTATTGTAATCAGGCATTGCTTCATCAGCTTCAGCAGACTGACCAACCAGCCTGAGATGGATGCAGAGATGGGCTCTTGTGAATGGTGAGCACTGGATCAGAAAGTCAGATAGCTCCCTTACCACCCCCCCCCTTCTCTTCAACCTCTAACCAGTAAACCAAACTGGCACTGTTCTCATGTCTTGATGTTCTCTGTCTTCCCTGGTGCAGTATTCACGCAGGTGACTTTTTCAGGCAGGATTTTTGGCAGGCAAGATTTTGTAACAGTGAACTGAATGCCCTGATTCCCTGTTGCTTCTGATGCCAGCAGCTAGTGGGGAGAAAAGGCAAGTACAATACAGAAAAGGAAGGATGGGAAAATTAGAACATGGGAAGGTGAGGCTTTTGTACTTAATGTATTTTGAGTTCTCACTTAGGAGTTGTGCTCTGTGAGTTTTCAGAATTGAATGTTTGCTGGGAGAGTGATGCCAGCTCTGTGGAGAGAGACCTGTTATCATGGCTTCCTGTAATTACTGCGGCAGTCTGCCACACTTAGAGAATAGGTTATATTAAAGTGCATGCTACATGTTTATGACAGTAGTTGGTCAAGTTCTGCTTGAAAGAAACATTTTCTTCCCTTAAAAAAGGAGATTATATCTGGTTAACTCTTTCTTAGCCATACAATTCACTGTATATGACCCTGGGCATGGTTTAAACACTGTGGCAAGGGTTATGAATCTTTCTAGTCCCCTAAATGTTTTGTGGAAATGAAAGAAAAATGAGTTATTTGTGATGATTAATAATCTAGTGATCCCTGCATTGTACTTTTTTTGGGTTTTTTGGTGGTTTTTTTTTTGTTTGTTTTTTCCAAGTTTAGACTTTTACAACAGTCACTTGCTCCAGGTTTAGAGATCTGCTTGTCTCTGACTTAATTAGCCTTTTATTCTGTCAGCCCTCTTGCTTCTGAGGAATTGTTTCCTTCTTTGAACAAAAGTCATCAACAGCTCCCGCCTCTCCTCCTCCTTCATAATTTCTTACCTTTCTTGTTTTTCAGCATTCATTTAATTCAGGACCTGGAGTTTTTTTTCTGTGCTGTTCTCAAGCAAGCTGTGAGTCAGGAGGCTTGAGGTTTCAGGTCCTCCCAGATCTCTGCTGGGCACTTACAAATAGGGTCCTTAAAAATCCCAGGAGTTTTGTACCGGAGAATTTGTGGTGGGATTTGGGGTACAACCATGTGGAAACTGCATTTGTAAATGTCCGATCTAGATAAAAATCATTACCTGGAATGCTGAGTAATTTTCAGTCATGCACAGGGGAAGCAGTGCTGCTTCATCCAGAACTGTTCACAGTCTTTAGAAAATGTGCTGCTAATAGTAGTTTCAATCACAGTAAATGATGCTGGATATCATGCTTTGTGTATACTATGTCACTTTTTTATTGTTGGTTGTGGTCCCTTCTATCTTTGTGCAATTCTTTGCATTCAGGGCACCAAAGGATGAGGAGATTGTGAGTAAAGGTCTATGTTTTTCCATGTGATTTAAAAACAATATCTACCATGGAAACAGGCTCTTTCTGAGTCTCTTTATTTATTTATCTTTAGTCTCAGAGGCTTCTGTCTGTTGAATTGGGTTCTCCCATTTAAACATTTTTAGTGTCTATTTAATTAGAAGTTGGAATAGAGTCATGAAATTCACAGGGTTGTGTAGTTTGGATCTAAAATATAAATGGGCAAAGCATTCATTTTGCTTTACCTCTTGCCAGATTAGGGTGCTTTTTTGAGCCTGTTTTTTATTTCATTTCAATGAATCTCAACTGCTCAGAGTAACTGTAAAACACACACAGTTGTTTTGGTTTTTTTTTCATAACAGAGACATGCAAATGATTATTGAGAGATGTAATTATGTAAAGAAAAGTATAGACCCATATTCATGCACACACATTGCAATGCTTTTTGTGGGGCTATTTTTTCACAATACATCTTCATAAGACTCTTTTTATGATGCTGATTTATTAATATTGTACATTAAGGCTTAAATTGTCAAAGCTGCCTAAGAGATTTGGATGCCCATTTCCCATTAAAGTTAACGAGAGATGAGCTTTGAAAACCTCAGCACAGAAGTGCATGGCACTTTACAGTGTGCCCTCCAAAGAAAATAGGTTCCTGCCCTGAAGATCCTACAGTGCAAAAACCCCAGGAATGGAATTCTAATTGGCATAAAACAAAAGGGATTATAATAACATACATAATAATTTATCCTCTATGCCTGCATTCAGTTATGTACCTTATCCAAAGTCTTTGGACTTGGACCTGCAAGTGAGGGTTCTATGTACCTGTGTAAATGAATTAAATCTATCCAATATACATACACTCAGATAACCAGTGAAACTGCTTCCTTTCCATGTGTAGACTGATGGAAGAAGGTGGAAAACAATTATGATACTGAGTTGTATGTTTAAAAACAGCAAATGGTCATGGACAGGAATGATTAATGGGTGGCTGTGAAGTTTAGGGTCTAAAATAGAGGAAGGCATGGAGCCATAGCTCAGAAGAGCGAAACATCCTCCTAATAATTCAAGGAATGAGCTGTATTGGGCATTAGGACATTCTGCAAAGCACACAGTCATCTTGTAAAGTTAGTATCAATTTACTTGGATACTGAAATTCTACTTATGGCATCATTTAACTATTCTGGTGTTTTCTTGGCAAAGGTTAAGGTGACATTAAAGATAAAATAAATACTTGTAAGGAAAAATTTTAAAAGAATATTTTCACTACTTTAGTATATCACTATATTCATTTTGTGTTGGTTTTATAACTTCAGTCAGCCAATAAGAAGAGCTAGATTAGACCACCCTGCTCTAAAAAACTTGATGCAGTTAATGCAGTCTGTCTAGAAAGCAGTATTACTTAAAAAACTTTTATGTTAGTGATGTGGCATGCACTCAACACTTCTAGAACAAGAAGAAAGCTTTTGTTCACTTCAGACTGGGTTATATTAACACAAGAGGATCAACGTAAAACAAAACAGTAACCAAACTGGAGAATGCAAACTTGTGCAGCAAAAATCTTCTAACTCATTAGGTCCCAGGATGATGGCTGATACTCTACTCTTAATTTTTTTTTTAATGGAACCTCAGGGAAAAAAAGAAGTCCACTAAAACTTGCTTTCTGTCAGCACTGAATGCTTTTTGAGAGGTGGAAGGAGAATTTGGCTTAGGTGTCTGAGACACACAAAGACCTATGACTTCCTTGAGATGCTTTCTAAATGTATCTTTTTGTTTTGCTGTTTAAAGAAGAGGTTTGCATAAAGTATTGGCTAACGTTCAGGAGAGATATCCCTATCAGTCATGGTTACATGTATGTATATATTTTACTGAAATATTTAATACATACTATAGTAGAATTGACTTTGTGGACAGTACTTATGGAGTGCAGGGATTTGTGGGCAGTGTATATACTAAAAATCGTAATGCATCAGTGTGAGTGTATGCATCCATCTTTTCATCTCTCTATCAAAGTATTAAAATCATATGTGACCTCTCTGTGCAGGTTTCTGCTCCACCAGATATTAAAATCAGATCCAAACTCCAAATAGATGTATCTAATCATAAACTGATTTTTTGACTGAATGTTTCTCAAGAAGCAGCAAAGAAACCTTAGGACTGCAAAGAGGTGACTAAAATGAGGGTGCCACATGGGGCAGTGGCACTGGCAATTTGAGTTCGGCTGAGGCTTTGTTCTAGACAGATGCCCAATCACTATAACTTTGGAAGTCCTAATTATGTCAAGTTAAGAACCAGCAGGAGCAACAGAGATATTTAAAGGTGCTTTAAAGTGGATGTCTGCCATTTCCAGACGTCCCAGGAAAAAAGAAAAGCCCTTAATTGCAATATTAACGGGTGGAACTAAATCTGGTAGTCTCGGGACAAAAGGGTTTAAGGCAATGATGCCTGCAGTAAAGACAATGGCTCCAACATTGAGAGAGTTAACTCGATTGCATACCACTACACTGAGCCCGAAAGTCTGAACTCTTCAAACACTCCAAATGGAGAGCTAAATCAAAGAATCCTGTTTCAAATCCATCCAAGATGTTGCTGTTTTTCTCCTCTGACAGGAGAAGCATTTGGAAGTGCAGTTTCTTTCTTTTTTTATAGCTGTCTTAAAAAGGAGTTTGGATGTTTAGCACAGCTGGTGCTCATTACATTATGCACTATCAATAAAATAGCATGTGTAATTAATTTTTAATGCAGTGCTGTATGCAGCGCTTTAAAGCAGTTACTGTATGGGGAGAGCCGCCACCGGTCACTGACATCAGAAATATTGAAATAGAGGACTAGATTTTGAATTTTTAAAGCATGCATATGTGAGTGGGGGAAGGGTAATTCCAAGACAGCAATTCTTTGGCTAGAATCAAATTAAAAAATATAGGAACATGATGGATGCAGTTGATTTATAATTTGCTTATTGGAATGAACGCATTTATTTCCTTTTAGAGTTTGCTAAGCTGTGGCTGAGTTAGAAGTAGGAGACTTCAGAGTATAGGTAAGCACCAGGAAACTGCACCACAACTGGTCTGTCTTTGTTAAAGGATGAATAGGCTTTGGTGGTATCAGGTAGGCAAAAGAGGAGGCTATGGGAAAACAAAGGAAGGACAATTCTGTTCTATCTCATTAGGCAAGGCGGGGTTTTGTTTGTTTGTTTGTTTGTTTGTTTTTACAAAGCTCTTTTCTTGTGCCTTGTTGCTTTCATTAGTAATAATCCCCATTTCCTCCCCTTTCCCTCCCCAATTCATAAAATATTTGGGAGTAAGGGTAGTTGAGATAGGAGAGAGTTGCTTGGTTACAAAGAGGCACCACTAGCCTGGAGAAGAGGAGGCTCAGGGGAGATCTTATTGCTGACTACAACTACCTGAAGGGTGGTTATAGCTGGGAGGAGGTTGCTTTCTTCTCTCAGGCAACCAGCACCAGAACAAGAGGACAGAGTCTCAAGCTAACGCCAGGGGAAGTTTAGGCTCGAGGTGAGGATAAAGTTCTTCACTGAGAGAGTCATTGGCTACTGGAATGGGCTGCCCAGGGAGGTGGTGGAGTCACCATCCCTGGAGGTGTTCAAGGCGTGTTTGGACGTGGCACTTGGTGCCATGGTCTAGTCTTGAGGTCTGTAGTATCAAGTTGGACTTGATCTTTGAGGTCTCTTCCAACCTTGGTGATATTGTGATACTGTGATATACTGTGATACCACTGATGGCAAGGTGCCTGCTGCTCTGACAGAAGACCCAAACAAATTGGAGTCTTCTTTTTTCTTGGCATTTGTGTGGTACTTTTCAGAAGACACCAACATAAATAAAGACAGCATTAACGGGGTGCAACAGGCAAGGTAATGGCTTTTGACAGTCATTATATTAAAAAATGCCCTGATTGTTCAAAGGAGGACCGGACCTATGTTTAAAATAGTAGTATGGTGCATGTTCATATTCTGCGAAAAGACAGGCATGACTTTCATGTTTCTGCAACTGAGTAACCACCAGGAATGGTTTTCATGATAGAACCAGCCTCTCTCTGTTGCTACCTCCTTCGTATCCTTTTCAGGGAGTTGAATGCTTCTTGGTGAACACTTTCCTAAAAAGAAAAGAAATCAACTGCAGGAAGAGAAGGAAGGAAGCAATCACCTACAAAGCGACAAAATTAGGGGTAGTGTTTGTCAGGTGGCTTGCCTTTTGCTTGGGCAATGCACTATCTTTCTAAGAGCTGATTTTTTTTTTTTTTTAATAAACATGCACGAGGCATAGATGCAATTATTCTTTCTTTCAGTAAATTGCTATTCATTTGTATGTAGCATATGCTAAACAGTTCACTTGTACAACCTCACCTGGCATATTCAGGATGGAGTTTTCTTCTGCCCCTTCAGCAAGAGCTTTTTGTCATCACTTTTCTTCTCACTTTCTGTTAGATACGTGAGGATGTGTTTGTGTGTCTGAGCCAGGAAGTGAATTGGGCTGTTCAGTTTGTGAGAACAGAGATAAATCTCTCGCGCACAAATACAGTGCTCAGGGGCAAAGGAATTAGGGCAAGCCGTGTTCAATGGTGTAGGTAGTTGTGATGAGAACCACTCTTTAGTTCAGAAACCAGAATGGGAAATGTGGAGGCAACAGTGAGGTGTTCATTTTGTAGTGAAATAGCTTTATTATATTTTTTTAAGAGGAACTGGAGCAGGTTCAGTTTAAACCAGAGAACTGCAAAAAAATTACCCCGCGTCCCTCTAGAGCTTCATAATTCAGAGGACTTGGGTTCTTTATTCTTTCCTGAATGCTTCATAAAAATAGATGAAAGGAAGTGTTCTGTGCTCAGACAGGACGCTTTATGTTCAGAAAGGGATTTAAGTCAAAGAAGCCATGCTGATGCACCTCACATGTGCCCCACTGGGCTCCTGTGTGCTGCATGTTAGTCCTTCTTTATGCTGAGCAGTAAACAGCTGAACAATGGTTAGCAACATACGTTTTTGTGCAATTAGCTTTATTTTTGGACACTCTTTTTCCAAGTATTTTTGCAGTACATACAGAAATCTGGTAGGCTAGAGTATGGTGTGTGCCTTTATTTCCCTCTTGGTTTTGTCTTAATCAAGCCATTTATACAGATCCCTGTTTCAGCTAACACAACCTGCTGTAGCACAAACTGGGGAAAGAAGGTTCAGTGAGTCACTAAAACATGCACTTGGAAGGAAGCAGGCAAAAATCCCACATAGCAAGGACTTACATTTTTAATGAATTCAGCTGTAAGAGTCAGAGGTCCTGGGACTTCTGAAATGAGGTTAATGCAGGCACTAAGCAAGGAGATGTGAGACACAGGACCTGGATTCATGCCATGAAATGGTGCTTTCTAAATTAAGGTCTTTACTATTAACATAAAAAATCTTTGGTTAAAGAGAGGCTAGTTTACACAACATACCTTCAGCTTTAATGCTTGTTTGAACATCACTTGGTTATTTGAAGCCAACTGTAAATGTATTAGTTTCATTACATCCCCTGGCAATGCATGGGGAGCATCCTATCCTTTCTGTGTGTCACAGTTTCCTGACATGTCCTGTGTTGACCTAGATTACTTCACGTGAGACCCAGATCTAAACCTGATCCTTAAGTGTCTTCCATGGCTGCGTGACAAGCATGATGCTTCCAGGGCATACTGTACCACGCCAGCAGTCCACTGAGAGGTGGGTTAGAGGCTGCCTAGGGATGCTTAGCTGAGCATCTTTTTATGAGGTGTTTCCCGACTTCAGTGGTGTATGCTAACTGTGAACATGGTCTATGGAATTCAGAGATGTACAGAGATTTAAGTAAGCATCAGGCTACTGTTAGGAAGTAAGTGTCATTTAAAACTGTTATTGGTTATCAGGCTGAAAACAAAAAAACCATGAAACTTTGTAAGACCTCAGTGTAGCACCAGTGCCTTTGACCTGTAGGTAAACTATATATATATATTTTTTTAAATTAATTTTTTTCCAGTTTGCATCTTCTAAGAGATTTAGGTTATTTTCCCTGCTCCTCTGATTGAACAGGGAGAGAGTAAATTATTATGGTACAGATGTGCTTATAATGTAGTCTTTAAAAAAATTAGGTCTGAGTGTTGATGGATTGATTCATCTGAATCCTTTCCAAAAATGTCTGAACTGTTGGTTAAACTGGGAATAGGATCATTGTGGTATAGTATCATTTTGGTTTTGCCTACAGTGAGGACAACATTGGTTCATAACTTTACCTTTCTGTAAAACCTTATAAAATACAATAATAATAAAAGTAAAGATTTGGTGGGTTTTTTTTTTTTTCTTTAAGTTGAACTAAAATTCTGCAACCTGTTGAAACTAAACACTTCGCTATCATTATCAACAGATGTGTAGAATAGTTCTAAAGTAATCCTGTGTAAACTCCTTCCCAGTTTCCATCGCACTTTCTCTGCACTTTTCCATGAGGAGCGATGTGAAATCTGCAGTGGTGCTAGCCCCTGCCTCCACTACCGTTGTCTCCATTCATTAGTGCAGTTGAGCACACTCGTAAGTGTCTGAGCTTTTCTCACATTTAGAGCCTTATAACCAGTAAATCTTCTCTTGCGCTCTCTTCTTTTTGAGGAAAGACCAAATGGTTGGGGTCTGAGGTGAGCATTTGAGGTGTAATATTAATTCTGTGGCCTGATGTTATCCAGAGTTGTAAGGGGGATAGGAATGTGTGGGAGACAGTACTATCACTGCCTTAAATAATTTGCTTCTTTCCTGATTAAGTTTACTGGACCATGTTTGGTGATTATAACCTGAGATTTCTTAAATTTGTTTTCTCCTTAATAGGTAAAGATGGGTGAGCGGTGTTTCTCACTTCCTTCTTACTCTTTCTTTACAGGTATCTTTGCTCTCTGGGTCAGCTAGAACTGCTGGGGAGGTGTTATCCAGGGGTTTCATTGTCCCAAGGCTGAATTTGTCCCTCTGCATGGCAGCATGGGGCTGTATTGCATATAGTTCTCTCCCAACAAGGCCCAGTGAATCACCATCCTGCTTTCTGGGCTGCCAGATTGGAACAGGCTGCTTTGTCTGTGGCCTCCCTGGCCATGGAGCTTCTTTCCATTTGCACCTTTCCCATGCTCTGCCCCACACATTCATACTTTCTTATTATTTAATACTTCATTTCAGCTTTACCATCAGGTAGGTCCTTCATACTGTGGTCCCTGCAGTAATGAGTACTGATTTTTTTTTTTTTTTCTAGAAAGCAAGTCCAAAGTGAATTTGTGGGTGTTTGTGGCTTTTTCTAAACTTCATTTTTAAAAAATGGACATGATGACTGAGAGTAAACACAGCTTGTAATGTACAGGCTTACTGGGCCAACATGAATTTCCTTGATAACCTGTCATATACATGTGTCCATGTCCACACGTGTGCATGTGGTTTTTTCCCCCCTTAAAACTTGGAATAAGGATGCTGTCTCTTTAAATCCTAACTCAAACTTTACTGGTGATTTTACAGAGCCTGGTTTCATTTATAGTGGAGCCAGACTTGCTGTGTGAGAGCCGTCCGCATGCTGGAATTAGTCTTAAGCTCGCTTCTATGGCGTTGCCAAATTCCATGTTTGTGTTTTATTTAGAATTCTTTTCACGGCCAGTCGAATCTGTTCAGGCACACATAGGCAGTGTTGCGCCCCATGGAGAAAATAAGCAAGTTTGCGTTTTCTTTGGCATAGGCCATGGCCACAAAAGACTGCAGTCTAAAAAAACATTTTTTAAAAGCTATTTTAACCCATAACAGATGTATAAAGTAGGCACACGCATGCCAGCTTCCTTAGTTTTAATTAAAAAATAATTACAGCTTTAATGGGATGCTAGTGACAAATTTGGATGAATGGTGGGTGACATTATCTCAAGGCTTGCTTCAACTTATAAATTAGTGCTTTTCTCTTGGCCAGTGGTAGAGATGAAATTAAACGAAGGAGCAGATTAATATTTCTTAAAGTTACATTGAACCGAATGAAAAATCAAATCAAATGAAAAAAACAAGGTCCCATCCTCCCTCTCTTGCTCAGTTTCCTGTTTGCATGAGATCACATAGAGAAAAGATAGACATAGAGGAACATTGTTTTCCTTGGCTGATAAGTGATCTGGCCAACAATAAACTGAGCTTAGGTTTGCAAGGTACCTGTCCTTTTTGTAATTTCACGTTGGGAGCCACATTGCCAAATTATTGTGATTAATGTCAGGCACTTCTATTTGTAACCACATCTGACTAGCTAACACAGTACCTCCAAGCCAGGAAATCTTAGATAAAAAACCATCCCGATGTGCTGTGTGTTGCAGTTATTCTACCTCCATACTTTGGCTGACTGACTGCCTTTTGGGGTGCGATGCTGGCTGGGATTCTTCACATCTTTAGGCTATTTTCAGTTTGGGGCTTTTCAGGCTCGCCAGAACTGGGCTAGATGCACAGGCTTGCACAGGTAACAATTATGAAGAAATAAACAAAGGAGTAATAAACATGTAATGGGCTAACCCGAGATGGTATCTCTTCTGTTATTACAGTCAGGTGTATATGGAACTGGGAAAGGGTGAGGAAAGGATCATCATGGGGGGCTGCACTGAAGAAAGTGTCTTTCCCTTTTCCACACAAGCCTTTATCCCAGCAATGGACACCATGAGTAGGAGAGGCAATAAAGCATCACAATTTTTCAGAGCATGCAGCAGAGTCACATTTCCTCTGGACTTGCTTGTCCCACATTCGTGCTTTACAGCAGCAAAAGCAGCCCAGCATGGGCTGGAAGCTTCTGGATGGGAGCAGATGACCGACCTCACGTCTGTGGCACAGGCATAGGAAGATCATTTTTGTGTGCGAACAGCCAAACCCTACTTGCTGTTCTCAGACATGTTATTTCATCAAACTTCTCATCTGTTTAACATTTAACCACCTTTATTAAAAACCAAAAATCCTGAAATACTGCTGATAGGTGTAATCTGGATGGTGAGAGCTCTTCTTCACTTAAGCATTGCCAGTTTTCTGTAGCAAACATGTTACACTGTTTTCTCATTAAAAAATCAAAGGCATTTCTGGAAAAAATCAATTGAAGAATTTAGAGAAGAAAAGAGAAAAAGAGAATATCGGGTGTTTGGTAGAGAACTGTGTACCTTTCTGTGGACCAGTCTGTATTTCTCTTCTGATCTACAGGTATTTTTCTGCTACTAATTTCCACACAAGTGTGGCAGTATCCCCCACCTTGCTTGCTGAGAACTGTCTGCCAAGTTAAGATGGGAAAACCCAGGAAACTCCTCTGCTTCCTTCTTTAGAGGAACTACTCTGGAGAATTTGAGCCTCTCTGGGTGATCTGCTTGATCCCTTGGGGAGATGCTTGTCTCTCACTGTGCAGGACATCCATTGCCTGAAGCTGAACAGAGACAGACTCTCCAAAGATACGATTTTAAGGCTTGTTTAACTGCAACAAAAGAGAGAGAGATTTTCCTTTGTCAAGTGAATGAGAATTTCTGTGGTAACATTTCCCTGAACTTGAATTCCTCAGGAGCGAAAATGAAGTTCCAGTATTAAGAACATGAGACATGCAGTGCAGATGAGAGTCATTTTTGCATTCCTGAAATTTTTGGAAGGGAAACATTACATTCATGATAATCCTTTCAATTATACCTTATTGCTAAAATAATCCACAAGGCATTCTGCAGTGGAGCCCTTTGCTATTTGGTTACAGTTGAGGCTTTGAAAATAGCACCTGAAAGCTTTTAGACTCCTATGTGTCAATATCTTAATTTTATTTTTATATGGTCCGGTGTTTTTCTTATTTACTCTTTAGGATACTTTTGATTAATAAATATGGTTAATTTGATTTGTTCTGATCTGTCTTAAGTATCTAATTGCTGCTGTAGAGAATGATTAATGTCCAGTTGAAAGGATTCCACATCTATAAAGGAGAATTGAAAGCAGATGTTAGTTTGATGAACGTGTGTTGCCCATTCCTTGTCTGCACTGGCTCAGAGAGCAGGCTGCTGAGATACTGCTATCTATCAAAAGAGAGATTGTTAGATGCCAAAACCAGTTCAGAGTCACACACCTATCATGAGCTGAGTGAACAGTTACCAGATAATGTATCCCAGGTAGTTTTTTCCCCTGCTTGTGAAATATCTGTACGCAAGACAGTGTTATCCTCAAATTGTCTGAAGTGCTTGACAAACTCCACTCCAGGAGAACACATGGTGAATTGATTACAGCCAAGACTTTGTCTCTCAGTGTTTTACTCAGGGAGTAGTGTTGGCATGTTATCTGAGGGCAAGGAAGTTCAGTTTCCAGTGCTCGTGCATGCACAGTGCTGATTCTGAAGTTAATTCAACCCTTTAAAAAAAAAAAAAACAAAAGGAAAAAAAAAAAAAAAAAGGCTGATACTATTCCCTTTTCTGTTTGTGTACTGGCTAGGTACTCAAGCATTTCTGGCAAGGCCAAAAGCTTCTCAGAGTTCACTACCTTGAATTCATGCAGATCTGTGGAGAGCAAACCGTAAAAGCAGCAGAAGACTGAAGTGCCTGGGCGCAAGATCAGATTTTGTAGCATCCAGCCAAGTTTGACATACACCTGCACACAATAAGTACAACGGCTTTTTAGAAAAAGCAGGTCCAAGCAGAATCTTTTCACATAGGCTCTCCAATTTAGTTCTTTTGGCCACTAGAGTATGCCATCCCAGCCAGTGTGTAACAGTAGGTTAGCAGCCCAGAGCATGCCAATATAAAGGAGAAAGGAAAAATTTTGACCAAGGGCAGGAATTTCTGATAATGGCAGTAGGGTTGTCAGTGTTTCCAGAAAACAGAGAACTCTTGCTTTTTAAAATCTCTTTTTAAAAAATTTCTTTGTACTTTTAAAATGTTTGCCAGTATTACTGTGAACACAGAGGAAAAAATAGTTAGCTTAACAGATTTAGTATATTTTTTTTTAACTAGCTTTTGCGTTTTTATTTGTTGTTAAATCACTATTCAGGTAATGTCTATGACTAAAAACCTTTCACAGATGGACAGACGGAGGTGTAAAGACTAACACAAATCTTCCTTGCTGTCTGTAAACCAGGCTGACTTGGGATGTGTGTAAGGCAGGAGAGAGAAGGAAGGAGGAGAGGAGATGGAGGATGAAAGGGACAGAGAAAGGACTTGGAGTCATGGGGAAGGATACATACTAGGATCTTAGAGCTCTGGTTACATCAACTTCTGTACTGTAGTCATGTCAAAATTACAGCAAAAAAGAGTACTTCCAGTGGAACCTTCCATTCCTCTGGTACATGAATAGATATACTCTATGTACAGTAGGTAGGTGAGAACAGAGGAGAGACTGTTTTTACATGTAGCTGGCTTTTCCATTTGGGATGTAACTATAACATCATTATTTAAAATTTAATTATTTCTTAAAATCCTTGGTTTTTGTTTCATATATGGTATTGAACTGAGCAGCATGACTTTTCCAATTAAAGTAACTACACTTTACTGGGTTGAAACCTGGCCTTTTAGATTGCCTCTGATGATTTTTTTTTTCCTGACCTCTATCTACCTGACTGTGCTATAATGTCAACAGTTCCCAACTGATATACTTCACAAAGCAGCTGGAAATCTGAAAGTGGACCAAAATAAAGTAAATGGTAGCATTGTCCCTAATCAGATCATATTTTCAAGTTATTAAAAAACAAAACCCATTTTTCTGTCTTACTTCTCTTTCTTTCTTCCCTCTCTTCTTGGCTTTCTTTTTTACAATGAGGAAGCATAACTGGTACAGACCCTAGATTAAGCTGATGAGATACTCATTACTGGTCAGTCTATAATGCATAAGAAAGGAGGAGAGGGGAGCCAGAACTGAAGAGACCAGGCACAGCTTACAGTGCCGCCAGCAGTCTTACAGTGCAGTGAAGTTTCCTGACAGATTGTTCCTACATGGGGTAGGGGAAAACATCCTTAAGAAAATGTGTAAAGAAAGCTGTCCTTTGTAAAATGGTGGCTTTCCTTATTGCAATGAACTCAACCTGATAAATGAGCTGCGAATGTGTAATTTTTGCAGGACAGGGCTTGTCTGAAGTATTTTATTGTTTCTGGAAGTGGTCACTTGAGCAAGTGCACATGTGCTATGAGTCAGTATTGGTTTGCTCTGGCTGCTTCTTAGCAGGTTTTCCTATGAATAAAGGCGTGCCTGGCCCTGAGCAAATTGTGGAACTCCCTTGTGTTGGCAGCTGGAAGGTGCAAAGGAGTTGGGAACTTCACGTGGAGTGCAGAGCTCAATGCACATCAGAGACTCAGCATCAGGAATCTCATGTTTGCTCTGTATGAACAGGTACTCTGTTGGCCTTACACAACTGAGGGCATGGCTCTAAATTTTAATCATGTCTAAAACAAAAGAACACCATACTGGGAGTGTTCCTTAGAAAAGGCAGCTTTAGGATTCCAACAACAGGATCTCTTTCCAGGTGGGAAAAAATAAAGCATTCCTGTCCAGGGATTCCCAAGGATATAAATGAAAGGAACCTATATCTGGCTGAAGAAAATGAGAAAATCCTGGTTGAAAAATTGTGGATTTGAAAATGTGGATTTGAAAATATGATGTATGCTTTTATTGCTATCCAATGAAAAGTATTGGTAAGAGAAGGAAATTCTTGTATTGTATGTCCTGTTTGTCATAGTTTGGGAAATCTAAATCCAAGCCTTTGTTGAATATTCCCTGTGATCTTGGAAAAGTCCCTTAATTTCTCCATGGAAATTCTCCCACTGATTTAATAAGGAATTCTAATTCTTCACTCTCTGATGGGAGTGTTAGGTGGATAAAGATGTGGAAGTTCTGAGGTTCTCAAATACTAAAATGATAAAAAACTACAGAAGTATAAAGTGAATAAGAATAATTTAGACAAATGTTTGTGGAATTGATTCTGAGTTTTATTGTAGGTGATGGAAATCAGACTGAGGGCCATTGATTGTGATTGATAATTGTACAACTGCACTGTGTTTAAAATACTTAAAAGTGTGTAAGAGGTACTGCTGTTACTCCTCTCTGTGAAAATGGTGGATCAAATTGTGCTTTCAGGTACAGCAGCTGAAGAGTGTTGGAAATTAAGCCATTGGAAATCAATGGGGTTGCACATTTGTAACTGAGATCAGAATTTGGCTTGGCCTTGTGTGGTGCTCTGTGTGCTAATTCTTCCATCTAAACTTGGAAGAAATGGCTTTTTTTATTACAGCAGTGCTTGAAGAGACCCCAGGAAAGTAAGGTGTAAATATTAGAGGCTGCCAACAGCTAGTGGCAGTTTCGGCCTAATAAACTGGAAGTAAATAACTTGGTGATTAGCTGAAGCTGGCAGGCCACTTAAACACAGCACTGACTGGGCACATGGTTTAATACTATATAGCAACATGGACAGGTGCCTGGAAGATATATATGAGCTTCAGCAGAACTTGTTCTGTATCTACATTGACACTTCTGTTTGTGAATAATTGTAATGATAGCAACAACAATATGTACTTAGCTAGAACTTTTCATCTCAAGGAGCCCAGAGCACTTCTAATTGATTAATGAGTAAACAATAAACAATAAAATAAAAGTCATTCCAGCAAGGATAATCTGCAGCTCAAATGTCAGATAGGAAAGCCAGTGGAAACTTGTGTTTCTGGCTGCTGCTGCCATCACGCTGTTCCTCTGTGAACCCGGACAATTCCCTTTCTCCTTAATGTGTCTCTTGTAGTGGGGATGTAATCTCAGGCAACCAGGTGTGTTGATAAAGCAAGCAGTAGGAGAACCTTAACAGGATTATTTTGAATAGACTTGTATGGTCAAGGAAATTCAGCTGTTTTGGAGATCCACACTTGGAAGAAATATGACCAAATAGCAAGGGAACAAATTGACTCTTTCAGGGCAGGACATAGATGAAGTCCATGGGAGTTATCAGAAAAAACCAATTGCTGTTGATTCAGTGAGCATTAGATCACATTTCCTTTTCCCTAACTGCCATTAATTGAATTTTAGAAGACAACAGAGCATGTTTGACAAGAGTGGTAAGAGAAACTTTGGCATGCTCCACTCATGTTTGCCGTTGTCATGCTTTTGTCTCACTTCTGTCCTTTCATGTCTGTGTACTATAAATAGCGAGAGAAGATTCCAGTTCATTTGTCATTTGCTGCCTTTCTGAGGCCCACTTTAGCTCCAGTACATAGACTTGTTTTAACATTTTTTTGTTCCTCTGGGTGGCTCTACTTTTTGCTTTGAAGTGATGAGGTTCCTGCTGCAAGAAGGAATTCCCCTCTCTTATGTAATAAAATGACCAGACTGGATTGGCGTTGTGTTCACAAAGAGAAAAGGCTATAAAATACTCAAATGGTGCCAACCTCCCTGACAGAATTAATACTTCAGAACATAGTGGTGCTCTGCAACCTCTGCTTTTCAGTTACCCATCCCTCTTAGTCATTTCATTAGTCATCATTTTTGGCAGTGGGTGTAGCAATCTGGTTTGTTTGGAAAGTTCTAGGGTATGGTGCTCAGTTTTGTTCCTAATGAGTAGTGGCCGTAATGTTGACATGTAGATTCCTAAGAATTTAAGCTGTGTAGAGGTCAAAGAGTGTAATGTTTCTTGATTCCTCTACTCTCCGAAGTATAGTTTCTTCATAGTTCAGAAATGGAGCAATAATCCTTAAAAATGCTTCAACTTGCCTGAGATTGTGTAGCACAGTTCATCTTTGTGGTTTCTCTTAATCTGCCCTCACAGGTGAGTATGACCATTTTACAGGCAGGAAATAAAAAGGGCTTGGGTACAGACTTGGTTAGTAAGTTCTTGGCCTCTAGAAGTCTGGTCTGGTCATGTTGCAACATGAACAACAGGCATAAAATGAATGTACGGTTGAAAGTGTTGGAATTTGGATTAGGTTCATAATCCAGGTCAGCAATTATCAAGTTATCTTGCAGAATTGAAACGCATGACAAAAGCATGTCTAAAATTCCTGCTTAGAAAGGCTGAAATTTATGTATCAAGGTACTGGAGCACATCTGATCAAATAATAGGATCCGCTTGTCTTTCAAGTTTTACTGTAATTGAGATCACACAAAAATAAATAAACTTAAAAAAAGAAGATTTAACTGTAACTTATTTTTGTTGAGATTAAGTACTTGATACTTGGAGCTGGCTAGGAAAGCAAACTAGGGTTGGCTCTACAGTGTGAATCCCTGGGTTTTAAAGAAGCCAAGAATCCAAATCGCTGTTTTGTGTGGGATTTCTTCAGCCTCTTGGGCAAAATTGAGAGCTGTGAGGAGGTAGGTTTGCATGGTGTTTTGCAAGTACACATGAGCTTGTTCTGCCCATGCTTCAAGCCAACTGGACACAAGCCAACCCTGCACCGGAAGCCATACAGCTGCATGAGTGAGGATGTTGAGCCTCAGACTCGTCTCTTTGCAGGGTTTGTTAATTTGGGTTTGGGGTTGTTCTAACCACAGTTACATGTCCTTTATATTGGTGCTGGCTTGCATCTGGCCAGGTTGGAGTGCAGGCAGGGTGAGCCTCTGTCAGGTTGCCAGATACCATGTAGACATTCCCTTCCTCACCCTAGGTGGTACTTTCTCAGGCACTTAATTTTTGTTGAAGTCAGCATGAACAAATGTTAGTCATCTTGGGTAGTGGTTGCTGAAGGAGGTCCTTTGTGTAACACATAGATTTAGCAATCTAGGCATTGACTTAGCATTACTAATGTTTGGTCTGCTTTCTCCCAGGCCTTTCCACTCTCTTGGTCACTATCAATCCCCTTTCCTGCAGGCTGCTCCAGCACATAATTGCATCTGACTGCAGTGATGCAGTTGTCAGCCCTGGAGAGGTTTCTAGACTTTATCTCTACTCTCCTTCAGGCAATACAGCTTTCCACCAGCCCTCAGAGGCTGGTTTGGAGTCTCTTGAAATTGTTGAGATCTTGATAGTGCACTATGGTGATATTACCCTTTCTCTTCACCTTAAAGAAGGGAGTGGCAATTCATCCATAATAGAAGGAGTGACTTTAGCAAACTGGTGTTTCTTCCCTAGGGAGCATAATAAAGGTTTCCCCCCAGAAGGTACAAACTATGCTTCATAGATTAAAACAAAAAGAGTAAAAAAGTTGATGTTGGTTCATGTTTCCAAGTTGTCTGCATGTTGACTGGTTTCTGTAATTCGACAAATTATAGAAGTACATTTCATATTTCCTTTTGTTGTCTGTTACTAATGCACTACTATTGCTTCCTTCTTGGCTTCTACCTGAGGAAAGCTAAATTTCACAGTGATATAAAAGCTTGAAATTGCCCAGAAAAAAAATCAACTTCCTTCACTTTTTCAAGTGCTAACACTGATGTTCTGAAAAAACAACCCACGTGATCTAGGTGTGAAATTGTGGCCTGTGCAATCCAGTAGAAACTTGATGGTGACTTCTAGCAGGTGTCTTGTAAGGGTTTGCATCTAAATAATTGATAATAATAAATTTTCACTTTGCATTGAGTATTAAAGTTTCAAACTGTTTTTCTTCCTACTGTAACAAATTCCAAACGTAAAGATTTTTGAGAAATGAAATTTAGTTTTCAATTTTCTAGGCAATTTCATGATATTTTGATTCAAACCTGATGGCTTCTGGGTCAGTATCTATGTTTCTGTGTCTTTCATCAGAGCATTTGCAGTCTGACAAGAGGCGTTGAATATGGGTCTCATGACTACTAGGGCAGGTCCCTGACCATTAGGCAACTGTCTCTCTCACAGTCTTTCTGATTAAAATTCACTGTAACTCATTTCTTAACACAGGTCTTCTTAGTTATCAGAACCTTTGGTAAAAGTGTTCTGAGCAGCTTTAGTTCATGGTCTTCAAACTCATTTTAACTTTAAATGCATGATTTGAATCTCTAAAACAGGATCTCTGGTGTTCCTGTGAAAAGGAATAGGTTTTATACATCTACTGCATTGCTTGGCTGGTACAGTTATCCTGCAAGAGTTTTTTAATGTGATAGACATAAGAAAAACCTTTCAGTTGTCTATTCCATGTCCTGCATATCCCAGCTAAATTCCAAATAGGATCTGAAAGTCCAGACATGGGTCACTCAGCCCTGGGGTGTTATGGATGCCCTCTTAGTGCAGGGGAAACATACCTTGTAGATTGGATGAACCTCACAGTTGGAGAGATGTAACCTAATTTGTCAGCTATCACAAAACACTCATTTCATTTCCATTGCTATGGTTTTGGCTAGAACTGTTCAAGCCCTGCAGGGTTCAGTTCACAAGGTTATATGTGAACTGAACCCTGCTCTCAGGTTGAGGAAGGGTGGGTGGAGAATCAAACCTTTCAAGTTTGCTTAGAGGGATGAGCCTGAGAAATTCATACCTTCAGAATTCCTTATCCTCTTCCTCTACTCATACATGCACTGAGCCCTTTAGTACTCTTAGGACTTCATAGTGATTCTAGTAATAGTTTCTCTCTAATTGTGTTTCTGACTTTCTCTACTGAGTCATCTAAAATGCTGTGTAGTCCTTTCCTCTCCTTTGGGACTCTAGGTGCTTTGACTAATTATCTCTTGTATTGTTATGAAGTGCATTCAGGATCTGTCCCACACTGTAGGTTACCTTACTGCAGATTTGATCTTCTCTTGGTAATTCACGTGTGGAAATTGTCTCTCCATCCAAATTCAGGAGAAGTGTGGGTTATAATTTGCAGAAAATACGATAGGGATACAGTTCTGCTTAAGCTCTTGAGAACGAACACCAATGCAATGTTGTGGCTCGTTAAGGCTATTAACAGCAGGATCCATGTGCAAAAAACCAAACAAAACCCAACATAAAATCCAGGAAGAAAAAAAAGATATTTATGTTCTACAACTTTGATGTGGCATGTGCAAGGACTTGGTGGAATTTTTAATTCACAGTTGTGTCCCTATCAATGTCCCTTTCTTTAACATTAATATCAATCACAATTCCATTTTAGTATGTTGGATATACTATGTTTTTGCCTATACCCAGTTGATTACTGGGAATTAAATGCTTGTAGCGGCAAAACATATTAAAGATGAGATAATAAAAGAATGGGATTTTGTGTGCGCTGCCAATTACCTTAATGAGTATATATATTTTTACTTTCGCTGTAGAGACATTTTAATGTGGCTTCTCAGCTTGGCATAAAGTAACTGCCTTTCTTACTGCTTCCCATAGGTGTTCTAAGAAGAAAGAATACAAGCCTGTGAGTGGTTTAGCTGCATGGGCCACCTCACTTTTCTCACAGTGACAGTGTCATTTCTCCATTTAGGTGCAATACAGAATATGTGGCTTTGAACATGTGGATTTTGGTGGAACACACATTCCCTTTCCCCTTGACTCTAGAAATAGCAATAGCACTGAGCAGTCAAAATATTTCACTCTCTCATTCTAACTATATTTGAGTGTGCCTGTGTTTCATGTCCTGCTATCGTTACAGGAGAGAATCTCCCATCCTTGATATCTTTTTTTGGTGTTTTTTGCAAACATGATAGTGAAGAAGTAAGGGGGAGCTCTTCCACAACAAATATCACTGCAAGCTCTGGCATCTTTTAGAAAGAATTTTTTTTTTTTAAAAAATCTGTCTTCCAACAACCCTTATTACTAAGATATTCATTCTTATAAAAGAGATGTTAAATAATTAAACCTGTGGAAGGGGCAACATCAACAAATACTGGAATATATTTAAATAATGAAGAACATCTTTAATTTGTACATGTAAAATAATTGTGGGCCGATGGCAGGTTAAGCATTCATATTTATTAAAGTGTATTTGCCTCTGCTTTAGAGAAGATTGTTGTTTCCTATACTCTTCCTCAGCCTGAGCCACTTCAAGGCTTTCTTCTCTTCAGTCAGAATCAATTATGTGTTGCGGTTGCTTTCCTCCAAAATACTTTGCCTCATTTTGTTTTAGCTGAGAGCACTCAATTCATTCTTTATACTGGAGGGAAGAGGGGTGTAGAAATTACCCAATCTGTAACCAAATAACCTGGCCTTTAGTGCCTGTTCCTAGTGATTCAGAATATTGACAGCAATCAGGAGTCTCAGGCTGTTGAAACTTCCCCTCTAATTGAACTGGGAAAGGTAAACCAGTTTCAGTGCTCCGCATGCTGTAATTGCAATAATTTAATTTAGCTATTTAACCTGTAATTCAGTGGTATTTATTAAAGAGCATAGGAGAAAATGAGGCCATTAGGAGCCAGAGATGAATACATTGAAATGAAAATGAACACTTCTAACTGCTAGTTGACCTTCGTTTTGTAGCGGTTTTTATTAGGCTGGTCATGGTAATTACTGGGATGTGAATCATGGAGAAAAGTGAATAATTCTGTAATGAACATTTTTATTCATTATCTCACATTTTCAGGAACCGGAAAAGTATCGTGTAAAAGTATCTCCAGTGTTCTCTTTTTGTTTGTTTTTCAACAAATAATGGTTTGTGGACAATAGCCTGGTGCAAAACATCACTCCGTTATGAGAATTTGCGTCACGTTGAATTGATAGGCCCACAGTGATCCACATGCAGTGTGCAGGGCTGTGAGGAAGGCTCAGGGAACCTGAGCAGTTTGTAAATCAAGCAAGAGTCATAATGGTAAACACAAGACATGCTGGCTACCTGTGTTAAAACTTAGGAGGACACATTTTAGGACAAAGACGTGATGTATTAGAATTATCTGGTGACTTGTGCTGGGTGCTATGGACTCAGGTCCTTTCACCTTGGCTCCTGCCAAGGGGCAGGTTGTTTCAGAACAGGTCTTCCTGATTATCACTGAACTGTTTTGGGAAAATAAGTCATCAGCTGTGGAGGTTTCTAGATTTTTTTATTTTTTTAGGCAAGAGTAAAATGTCTCCCAGAACCACTGTAGGAACAGTAGCACATCATCTGTTCCCCTCCTGCTTCAGCTCATACCGGCATTTCCAGTGCCAGCCTAGCTCTAGAGTGCATAAGCTGCCTTCCTGAGGTTTACTCCAGCAAAAAGGTGGAGGGAGAAAAGGAGTTAGTAGATTTGTGGCTGCTCTGGGACCCCCGTCTTGCTGGAAAGCAGGAAAGTGGATCAGCACCCTGCAAGGAGATGGGAGCCCACATGTTACTCTGCATCAGTGCCTGCATGCCATGTATCAACAGTCTGCCAGGCATCCTGCCACTGCAACCCTTCCAGCCATGTTGTTTCATTAAATCTGCTCCTTTGCTGCAGCAAATTGTTCAGAGTTAGTGTGTCGGCAAGGAGGAGAACAGGCAGTGTTTTGGCAGTTGCACTGTGATTGATACTCTGATCGCTGCTCTTGAGCACTCTGATCGTTCTTTTTACCACTCTTGTTTTCTTACTAGTGTTATTAAACCAGGCAGACTCTACAGGGACCTGGCTTCCTGCACATTCATAGTTCACAAGATCTGGAGGGGGTTTTCTTTTTTGTTTTTGTTTTTTTTCTTTCTCAAATCTTTTCTCTTCTATTAATTATTGCCCAGTAGAGTGAGATGTAGGTTCAGTGAGAGCAGTGCAGTGAGGAGAGTTACTCCCCAAATTCCTTCAGCATATCTATACTATTTATTGCCACAGTAACCTAGCATGGATGAAGAGGGTCAGTTTATTGATAGCAATTCTTCACCGTGAATAAGATGCTAATAGTTCCAGGTTCGAAGCTCTGCATGCTGGAGATGATATTTGCTAGGCATTCTTTTCTCTACTTAAAAATGACCAATAAACCTACACTGAACAGTGATGAAAAACTCCAGCTGCACTAACCTCTTAATTTCCCACAGTGTTTTGTTTTCTACCTTGAAGCTCTTTGATTTTCATTTTGACTTTCAAAAGGAACGTAGGTCTCATTTAGCTTTAAAGTGTCCCAGGGAAGCACACTCCCAAGACAGTTCTTCTATTTTTTTTTCCTTGATTTCATTTTGAGGCACATCTCAGTCCCTATGGCAAATCTCTTACTGGGACTGACACAGACTTAAGGCTTGGTATTCAAATGGCTGAGGCCATATTCTGTGGGTTTAAGGTGGTAAAAAACAAATGCAGTTATAAGTGGTAATAAGGTGTGGATACTTTCAGCATTCACCTGGGGTCAGAAATTGAACATAACTTAAAAACTGAGGCTGGAAGAGTGTGCTTATGGAGGGGTACCAAGGAGCTAGGTTGAAAAAAGGGAGCGTAATATTTTCCAGTTAACTGATTTTTCTACCATATCCCCTTACCTGCAAGCTACCTTTTATTGCAAGCTTAGAATCCCAGCCCGGTAAAGATGCCAATGTTTGCACCAATTTTTTTCTGCCTGTTGCTGATTTAACCTCTAGCTCACTGAAGAGTCTAACCTGAGCGCTTGCTGGAGATTGGAAAGCACTCACCTCCCTTTGGAATTTGGCAGTGTGATCTCAGAGTGGCTTGCCAAGTCTTTTGTGGGGGATTTAGTTACCTATGACTAGTTCTCTTTAGAATACTGCTACATTCTTCTGGGCCACTGTTGCTAAATGAAGATGTACAAGTGCATGTCTGAACACCCCCATTCAGTGATTAGCCAGAAAACTTAATCTTGGGTCAACCTAATAGGGTCGCGTTTTAGTGCAAATCGTTTTCATCTGCAGTGGCTGGTTAACAGTTGTGGGTGATATGTGAATGCTGACTCAGTATTGCTAGGATACTCAAAGATTTGATAAGACTTAATACAAGCTCAGAGTTTAACAACAATTAGCAGGTTCTGGGCTGTGTTTCTTTTAAAGACTTTGGCTTGTTTATTCAAATAGGGAGAAATGAATGTCCTTACTGTAGGCATTCTCTTTGCAATGTGAGAGTTAAAAATCCTTGCTGTGCACTTTTCCACATCTACATCGAAGATACTGTAGTGGCAAGAGTTACAGACATACTTGTATGAATAGGTATACAATCAACATACTCCTTTCATATTCAACATATATTTTGTACACTCACAGGTATCCACATATATTTGAGGGTAGGCAATAATTGTACAGTAATTTTTTTGTTTGAAAACAAATGCTAGCATCTGATAATGGTATGTTTTTTCTAGCATAGGATCTTTCTAAGCCATAGACTCTGTCACTGGGGACTGTACTATGAGTTAATTGACCTCCATGTGAGTTATGTGTCCTGACTTTAAAGCAAGGGCACACGTGGTGATATCAAAATCAATTATCTCACAGTCCATCCCCCAGTGGAAATGGCTGCTGCAGTTAGAATATACCCATGAAAAAGATTTAGATATTTTAAAATGTTTTCACTGACATAATTCTTGTAAATAATGTTACTGCATTATGCAAAGAAAAATGGTGGTGGATTAAACTGTGCTAAGTGTACCTACTGATGGACTCTGTGTAAGCACTCACTAGCTGGGGATGAAATCTCATTGAGATATCACTGATGAAGTACCACCAATGTAGTATTAACTAGGCTGCCTCCATTTCTACCATGCAGGTGACTGTCATGTAGATGCATCTTCATTTCCTCTGTGGTCATTGTGTGTGTCAGGGAGCATCAGAAGTAACGGACAGAGATGCTAAGCTCTGTGGACAAAATTCTACCTCTGCCAACCCCTGCACTGCAAATGTTTGCCAGGGTAAAACTATTTAGAGGGAGTAAAGGTATTTAACTCAGGGATGGTGCCTCCAGTTAGAACCTGATCACCACAATGATCATAGCTAAACTATCATGTACTGGAACTTTGAAACTCTTCAATTTCCCAGTTGCTTGGTTACAGGATCATTTGTCATCTATTCTGGTAGCAGGGTGAGAGGTGGAGGAACTGGAGGGAAGAGGGGAGAAGATTACATGTGCTGTTGAAAACGCAATGAGCACATTCGATCATATCTAATTCCCATTTATGTTACTGTGGACATCCCTACTGCCCAGCTGCCCTCTCAACCTCAGTGCTATGGGATTTTTTGATGCATGAATGAAGACTGGGAAGAGGGCCAGCATGCTGTTCGTAGGCTTGTTCATCATTTATTACCTTCTAGTTTTAATTGTTTTCCTGCTTCTCTCAAGATACCTATCCAGGAGGAATTCTACTATGCAATGCAGACATGCGAGGTGGCAATTGAAGATTGCTTGTTAGCTCAGTGCACCATATAGTAGATGCATCTTAATAAAATAGAGAAGATTATTTACATTAATAGAAAAGGCGCGTTTGTAAACCTTTTATTACTTAAGTGCACAACTTTGACTCCTGTTGATCCATTATAGGGGTGTGGGTTATATAATAGTTACCCTGTAACCGCAGTGTCTTTATGCTTATAGCAATGAAAATCAGATCTCTCTATGTGCCACTTCATCTCACTCTACTGTGTCTGCAGGGCTATGTTTATGTCTTTTTAAAGGCTCCTGAAGATTTACATCAGGGCAAAGTTTGGTTTGCTTTCTTTCTGGCTGGTAATTCTGCAGTGGAAAAATTAAACTGGAACCATCACAAGAGAGCTTGATGATATAAGGTAAAACAAATGGGAAACTGGCAAAGGAAGGAGGTATAATTAGTGAGGAAGAGATAGTAGTGGAATGTGTGTATCACAAGGTGAGAGTTGAAGGGAGAATTTGAGATCTCTGTTAGCTTCAATGGAGCTTCATGCTGGGCACCTTTCAAATGTCACCTTTGCTCCATTTGGATTCCCTAACTAGAGTTCACTGACTTTGTCACAGGCAGCACCTCTGGTTACCTCTCATGGTCCCCCACACTGCCTTCCAGCCTTGCTGAAATTGTGCATACCACAACCTTTCCTTCTTTCAGAGCTGGTGATGGCTATGAGTGGGACAGTGCATAGCTGAGCTGTGGAGGAGCTTGGCCTGTGTTTGATCAACCTCCAACTCCAAAATCTGACACAAACATGTTGGTATACCCAGGGGAGAGAGAACTGGCAAGGTGGAGCTGTGTGAAATACAGCTCCAGCCTTTGCAAGTCAGTATTTTATATTTTCAGAGTACCTCACACTGTGTAGATGTGACAAATATTCCGAATCTGTGAAGAAGGTCAGGCCTGTAGGCTGAATCAGGAGTGACCACTTTGATTTAAGTCCTCTTTGATTTGAAGAATAAAAAGATGCAAGTCCCTTTTCATGCTTTGAGGGCTAGAGAATTAGGGGAGCTTTCGTGCCTGTGTCCCACTTTAGTCTTGAGGAAGGCAAGGTTTTACTCCACTTTTTCAAACACAAGAGTGCAGTTGAGAACAATTGTGCATGCATTGGGCCTTGGAAGAACTGACAGCCACTAAAGATCTGGGATCTTCCTAAATGAATAAAGTCCATTTAAAAATGGATACCTCAAAAATTATTTTACTATTTCTCCTAACACCTCAGTGATCTTGAGTGTTTATCTCAGGTGTGGATAGGGCCACTCATTTTCTCATCATGAAAGTTCATGTAATTCACTGAAGCAGTCAGTACTTGTCTATCTGGTACCTAGCATTCACTGTTAGTTAATTGGAAGAGTATTTGTTGACTTCGATGGGTCTGCTGAGCAGAGTCCATGTTGCCAAGTTCAGTAGACAAACTGTATACACCAGATTTATCCATTCCTCATCCATCTTGACAAAGGGATAAATATTGACTCAAGTGTTCAATCTTGTTTCCCTTCCATCCCCCCCCTCCCAGAACACATTTTACGGGTAGAGCCAAATGACCAAGCATAGATAAAAATACCTTGTTCTTGTAAATATAAAATTGAATCAATTAGTCTAAGTAACAGGTCATCTGACAGAGGTCTAAAAAGATAAATATAGATATATATTTCTTAATAAGTTAGGAAAAAACCTTTTACCATAATATTTTAAATTGTATAATAAATGTTAAAGTACACAAATCACCTTCATATAAAAAGACAAAAGAACTGAAAAATCCTAGCAATAAATCCATAGTTGTGTGTTGGGAAGGAGATGCAGTTCATGTGACTGATGAGATGTTAACAGTTTTGACCTGATTGCTCAGTGATTGATACTGGTAATACTCATTTCTAGAGTGCACTAAGGCTCCCATGCAGCTCGGCTGCTGTTGAAGTTGGAGAGGGTGTACATGCAGCTCACGCTGCCTGGAGTTTCTAAATGGAGTACTTGGAGCAACATGATTAATTTTTGTGAATTTGAAAAGCAGAAAATGCCTGTTACATAATGCTACCCTGACTCTGGTGATGTGACGTTATTTTTGTTATGTACTCTCAAGTGCTTCTGCTTGTGTGAGACACCGCTGGCTTGGGGCTTCTCTAAAGGATTTGACAACCTAAAAGTTAGGAAGCATTTTCCTGATAATCAGCCTGCACTGTTGCTGGCCCAATTAAATCCCATTACTTCTTGTACTCTGGTGGAATCCCCCAAACAATTCCTTGACATCCTCACTATCTGTCTGTGTCAGATACTTCTGGATGCTTATCTGGAGCCTCCCACCAAACTCTGTAAGTCAGTCCGATTGCTGTCTGCATGTCCAGGGTCTTTCTTGCTGCTTTGCATCCTGTGTCTCTCTGTTGCATTTTTTCAGAAATGTGTTCCATCATGTTTTGGTTAGAAAAATCACTTTTTTGTAGAGTTAAGGACCTGCCTGAGATTAATAAAGGTGAAATAGTCCAGTCTGAAGGTTGTCACTTAATCCCTCTGTCACCCAGCTCAGGGCTTGTAGAGGAGGGAAGGCTCTTGATCTAGGGACAGTGACGCTGAGCTATGGTAAGTACCCTCATTTCTCAATTTGTATACTTCAATCAGCTGTGCTATACCTAGGGACCAAATTCAGCTCTCTGTTTCACCATCCCAAGGTGCTCTCAAAGCCAGCAAGGATAAATGGAGAACTGTTTTTCCACAGAACTATGACCCAAGACTGTGCACATTGTTAAAAGAGTTGTAAAATCATAGGTAATTCAGAGAAGAACAACAAAAAATGTTATATTTTGTCAGAATCATTTCATAGGAAAAAGAACAAAAAATATATAAACAAGTTAAATAAGGAACAGATAGAGGGAATATGATTAAAGTATCAAGGAACATTGGGGTGATTCAGTACTGTGACATCCCCTCCAGGCTCCATTTCCACAAGGTCTGAAGTGAGGTTACGAAGTCCAGGAAGCCAATGAAACTTCAGTATCTGATGATCCTACCACCAGGTGTGTTTTCAGAATGAGAGCTATAGCCATGAATAGTAGGTAAACTGAATGACATGCGAAATGAGCATTAGAAAAAATTCTAGACTGCGACTGATTTTCAGGTTGTAGAGTGTTCTTAAGAGGTGGAAAAATGCCAAGTTTCAGCAAAGTGCTTATATACCCATTTCCTAACATTTGGTGAATATGTCTCTTTGTTTGAGGCATTTAAACCTAGATTAGATGTTAAACCCAGACTAGGACTAGAACGAGAACCTATTCAGTTGAATAGAAATCAAGGGCAAACAAACTAAAGGAAGGATGGTTTGGGAAGGAACTACCATATCTGACTTGTACTGAATCCTGAAGTTCTCCATCTGCTGTTAGTTAGAAGTCAGTCTGCTGCAGAACCAGTAAGGACTTGGCTGAAGTAAGGACTGTGTAAAAGGAGAGTGTGATTTTGCTGTCTGTATTGCTGGGGAATATTTTGTGATGGTCTGCTGCCATGGCAGTGCAAGCACCCCTGTTAAATACTCTGCAAGTCAGGCAGCAGACCTGAAGCTGATGCTGCTTTTCACTCGTACAGAACAGAGGTGTGGAACTTGTTGCTGCAGGATGTTGCAGGGGTTAAAACTAACAAATGTGTTCAGAAAAGGGCTAGGCAAAATCAGGAAGATTTGGTGTGCAGTTAATAAAAATACTAATTTGGTCTGGATCAAGCTCTGGTACCAAAAGACTCTAAATCATTGATTGCTAGGAGCTGGGAAGTCTGGATAAGGTCTAGTTGTGAATTCTTTTCTACCTTGGTTCACATGTTGTTTCCCATGGTGGCCTTGGTTGAAAATGAGGTCCTGCCTGTGGGCATGAAGAGTGGTGTCTGGTTGGTGCGATCTCATCGATTTCACTCTACCCTGAAAGAGACCTTGAGGTTCCAGCTCAGGATGCTATTAGAGCCTTCATTTGTGAGGCCGGTGCAGCACTTGGGTCTGTCCTGAACCCCCTACTTCCACTAGTTTATCAAAGCAAGGCTTTCAGACAAATAACCCAAAATACTTTAAGGTAGAGATTGTTTTAACTGATTACCAACCCAGTTTAGTTGACCTGCTTTTGCATACCTATATAAATTTACAGTGAGTAATTTCCTGATATAGCCAGTTTTAAGCTGACAGAAATAGAGGCTACACTGGGGTTTGCACTGGTTAAAGTGAGTCCTTTTGATTAAACTGGTGCCAAATTCTGTGTGGACAAATCCTCATATTGTAACAAACCCACACATCCTCCCTTTCCTCTGACAATCATATCAGGCTGGTGAGTCCTATGGACCCAATCTAATAGAAATGGAATTTTTACCATGCAAATCTTATTACCTAAAGTGCCAATGAAACTAATGGGATTTTGGATAGTAAAAAATACTCTCTATGCGATACATAGTTTGGAATATAAATTCATTGGAAGGGGGGGATGTAAGGAAAAGAAGCTGTTATTGCATGTGGTCCTTTGTGACTCTGGAGGACCTGTTCCTCCCAACAGTCATCTGCTCCCCCTTGATTTCAATGGGACCAAAATGGTGCTTAGTGTCTTGCTAAAAACACTGAGCTCCTTTCAGAATTTCGTTCGCAAAATACACAACTGAGTGTCTGTTCGTTTTAAAATTCATTTGAGGGAGGGGAATAGAAATAAAAAATATCCCAAATGCTCCACTTCAAGGATAGACATCTAGAGGAATATATACTTTTCCAAAGGGAATCACTTTTGCTGTTAGAGGTTAGCTGAATGCATCAAGAACACAGGCAACATTTGGACATATTTTGACAATCCTTGGATTAAAAAAAAAAAAAAAAAAAAAAAAAAGGGAAAAAAGGATCAGTTTCTTTAGATAATATTTTAATTCATCCACCCCCATATATATAGGGTCTGTGCTATGCATATGCTGGAGTCCTCAAGCTGCCAAACCATGTGTCAGCTCTCAGGATGAAGAGAGTGTTAGTAGGTAGATCCAAAATTAATAATTGAAGTGCTGCAAATGCTACAACCTTTAAAATGCTCTCCTGTGTTTACTGTATGTACACAACACAATTGCAGAGGGTTCAACATCCCTTGTCGTTATTTGGGGAGAATTCCCTATTGACTTTTCTGGAAACATAGTTTATGTGTAAGTTCAGATCTAAAATATTTTAAAGTAAAATATTTTAAACAACATAAAGTGTTGTGCCATTTTGATGGTGATGCTGATTACCTGATGTTGTGTTTTAAACCCAGCTGGCAGCTAAGCACCACAGAGCTACTTGCGCACTCACCTCCCTGGGACTGGGGAAAGAACTTGAAGGGTGAAAGTAGGAAAACTTGTGGGTTGAGATAAGAACAGTTTAATAATTGAAACAAACCAAAACAAAATGATAATAAAAATAATTCTGATTAAAATAAAAATATCAAAACCAGGAGCAAATAAAACTCAAGAAAAACAAATTATGCAAATCAACAACTATTGCTCAGCACCACTCAATGTCCTGCCACTTCCCAAGCAGTGGCTCCTGACCAGTTTTCTCCCTAATTTATGTGCTAAACCTGACATCATATATTATGGAACACCTCTCTGACCAGTTCAGGTCATCTGTCCTGGCTGCGTCCCCTAACAGCTCCTTGTGCACCCCCAGCCTCCTCACTGGCAGGGCAGCAAGAGAAGCTAAGCTAAGTCCTTGACTTAGTGTAAACACTGTTCAGCAACAACTAAAACATCCCTGTGTTATTAACGTTATTATTATCCTAAAACCAAAGCACAGCGCTAGAAGCCAGCAACTAGGAAGAAAATTAACTCTATCTCAGCCAAATTCAGGACAGTTGGTTTTCAGTCACCTTGGAAGCTAAGATGAAATAAATGCTACTTTTATTTTTGTATTTATTTTAACAAAGCGCACGGAAAAGGCACTTTAGAAAAGTGGAGGAAAGAGGAGAAGGTCAGATAAAAACAACTGTAGCCTGATGTTCGTTTTTGTGTCGTTGATAATTATTATTCCCAAAGAAAACAATGTCCTTTTTTATTTGCTTTTAACATATCGCCCTTGGCATCTGTTCCATCCATTGTGGACTAACCTACACTCTGTTCTCTGACGATGGGTTAAAGCGAGCACTTACTGAAAAGCATTCTCTACTTAATTACTTTTCCTTCTTCTGGAAGCTATTTTTTTATAGTCACATGTTAATTGTGTATTAGTGGGCCTTTCTGATTAGTTGAAAACATAATGAAACCTTTGTAAACAACAAGGAGAAAGAGGGAGAGGGAGGGAGGGAATGGGAAGCGGAGAGAAAGGGACAGGGAGAAAGAGGTGTGAAGTGGGGGCTGGACCGGTATGGGGGCAGGTCGGTGAATTTTGAAAGGCAGAAATAATGCCAGTGGAGATTTCTGGGTTTTTTTTTTGAATGACAACTTCCCTCGCCCAAATTAATCAACTTACTTAACGAGAAATGAGATGCATGGAGATGCAAATTGCTGTCGATCTCCAAGAGCAGGGTGGCAAAGGCAGCAAGTTGGAATGGCATGGAGGGGGGCTGAGTCGCAGCTGTCCACTAACAAGTCAGTCCTATTTGTAAAGGGCACGGAGCTGAATAACGGTTTTGTTATTGGCTTTCTCTCAGCCGTAGGTAGAAATGCTGCATTTGTTTCCCGTGACTGTTTCAGCGAGATAGATGTCCCCCTCTTTCATCTTGCCTGCCTTGTTTGATTCCCACAGTGGAGCTCTGTGTTCCCCATGTACCCCAGTCTCCCTCTGATGAGGTGGAAAATTTGGATGCACGAGGACCATAGCCTCAGGTGCAAGGTCTTGAACATGCAAGGCAATGCCAGTAATTATTAAGTTATGTGAACGCTCCTTAGAAGAGCAGCAAGAATAAAAGAAAAAAGAGAAAATAAACAGTAGTTAGAACCCAGTTCAGTGATGCTCAGAGCTCAGCCAGTGCAGATCAGATTCAGTGAATCAACTGAATCAGGCCCTTTTCTCAGAGATTTGGTTTGGGTTTTTTTTTTTTTGTTTTGTTTTGTTTTTTGGGTTTTTTGTTTGTTTTTTGTTTGTTTGTTTTTTTTTTTTTTATTATTTTTATTTTCCTGGAAAGCTGCTCCTTAAACACAATTCACATTGGTTGTTTTTAAAAGGACTATCCCCCTCTGTTTGCAGCACTGGATTTTGAACAGGCAGAGCCTCTCCCCCTCTCTGGTCCTCCGCCCCTACCCCCTTCTGCTGCTGCTTTAAAGAGCTGTGCTTATAGGGATTTTGCGGCTCTCTGTGTGTTATTAGAAAACGTGTGGCTGGGACGGTTAAAATGGGAGTGCTACTGTATGCGAGAGCAATGTTCACTGTAAGCAATCCAAGGAAATCCTGCCAAGGCAGTATATGAACAGCAGCCAAACAAAACACAGGCGCCTTTCCAGTGAAAACCAGCACACTTCTGCAAATAGAGGAAAAATTGACTTTCTGATTTGGAGTGTTTCTACAACTAAGAAGAATTACTACAGTGATTGTTCTAAAAATATTTTTCAGCAGCACATTCTCAAAGGGATTGGGATGCTTAGCATTGTTTAATTATACTTCTCTTAGGTGATCAGTCTGGATTGTATAGAAATAAAACAGGAAGTTTTTAGGATTTTATTTTAAGCCCGCACTGGCATTATTTTTTGCAGTGTTATAGTGACATAGAACACCACATATTTAAGGAGCAAAAATGATATTTTTATCTTTGCACTTCAGGAAGTATAACTGGAGGTTCATCTTTTGCAACTTCATAGATTGCAATTCAACTGCTTAATCTAGAGCAACCCCCAAGATCTCTACTTCTGTAACTGATGAGTTTTATTTTTAATCTGAAGTATTTTATACTTTCCTCCTTCTCTTGTCCCTCCCTCCCTCACCCACCCACATTTAGTCTTTTAAAACTTCTGCTCATTTTGCTTCTTTGTTCGCTCAGTTTGGGTTTCTTTACAGGACTTTTGAGTCCTGTAAGAGCCTGTTAGTGTAAGATGTGTCTGCAGACATTCTGGCATTCAACAATTTTCCATAATGATGGAAATTGAATGGAGTTTCACAAAATTATGTATTGCCAAGGATAAATATTTTATTTAAAATATTTTTGATAGTCTCAGCTACAGTTAAAAAAGCCAAAAATTCTTAATAATGGAGTTTAAGAATGCAGTCCATTTTTCTAAAGTGGGCTGAAGAAATATGATAGATCTATAGAAAATTAGTATTATTATCCTTTTTTTTTACTTCCAAAAACCAATATATCAGCATAAGAAAAAGCAACACAATTATCAAGGATTAATTTCAGTTTATGTATTTATCCTATATCAATTTATGTATTTCTCCTACATCATATTTTTCTTTTAACTAAATATACAAAAAATACTTTACTAGATATGTCTCCATTTGTTCCTCTAAAATATTAACAGCTGAGTTCTTTAGGCTTAAAGCTACTGTGAACTCTGTTCTCTTCTTTTAACTACACCATCATAAACTACATTTATCCCTACATTGAAGGCAGTGTCTTGAGACTAACAAATCCCACTGTGGAAGAAGACCCACATTCAGAGCCCATTGAAGCCAGTGGAAGATTCATATTGACTTTTTGTGGGGTTTATATTGGAATATTAAACATTCATTTCCTTTTCTTTTTAATTTAACTAATCATTTTCTGGGTGAGCTACACTCTGCTTCAAAAGAAATCTTAAAGTTGACTCAATTTACTAAATTAACTTGTACTTTATTTACTATTCAGGCAAAACTTCCCATAGGGTGAAACTGTTGTATGTGCTTCTCAAAAGATAAGATTCTGGTTTTGAAAGTCTGCTTAAATAACTGGGGAAGGACAGACCCCTGCCCTTTGATTCAGCCCTCTTTTTCCTTTGTGCATACTACTGTATTCATAGCCAGTGTTACAGAAACCAAATCAGGTATGTATTCATATGTACAAGCACATACACACACATATAAAAAACAAGCAAACAAACAAAACAAAAATAAACCCCAACCAAACAAAACCCCCAAACCAAACAAAAAGCTTGAAAATGTAAACATTTCTGCCTTGAATATGAGACATATCATCTGCTGTGTTCGAATTAGGACATGGAAGTTGTGGCATATGCCATGTCAGGGCACAGCAGCTCAGTTGTGTATCTTTAAATTTTGATGCATAATAGTGAAACCAGGTGAGATCTGGCCCCAGGTGCTGGCTGCTGCATGCATTGCTGAACAATTTTTAAAGGATGCAGATTGGGTGGTTGGAGGAGAAAAAAAGTAGGTCTTGTTCTAAATAGATTTTTTTTTTTTTTGTGAAATATGTTGCAGCTTTAATGCAATGATTGAAAAAAAAAATTTACTTAAGCTTCATACGTTTCTCTATTAGCAGCTCGGTATAATTCAGTCCTGACCTGGCTCCCCCTGATTTGTGGTACTAGTTGTCATGGAGCCCTAATTATGCCAAACTGGGGGAAGATTTTTGTTGAGACCATGAAACTTATTTCACTGGTGACTGTACCCAAATGCTGAATTAAGGGTCCTTCACAGACTTGTTCTGAAAGGGAAACTTGGATGTTGAAGAGGTGCTACAAGGACTGCTTCTGCTTTTCCTGTCTGTGCATCAAAAGCTTGGAAAACAGCTTGAAAAATAGCTGCTCAGAAAAGTTTTTCCCCTTTTCCCTTCCAATATAAATGGACTTTTGAAAAATTTTACCTTCAAGTCTATAGCTTCAGATTTTGTGATCATCAGAAATGAGACATCGAGGTAAAACAGCAAACAATTTTGATGGTGGCCCGTGCTGAAGGTGTGTGGCTTTTAAACCTAATTTAGAGGTGTAGTTTACTGCAGGCAAAAATTATTGATACACAAGGAAGGTTTTATTCAGAGACATCTGTAGGTTGGCAGCTGTGCCAGCCATGTCTGTTCTGAGTAACGGAAGCCATGCATCCAGGAATAGCAGTGTTTTGGTGACAAGTGTTGAGCATAGTGGTTGAACTGCACTATGAAAATATTTTCATTATTTTTATTATTACTATTCTGCAAGTGGATTTGAGATATGTGCCTGCCTATATCTGTGTGCATGAGCAGATGAGGTAGAAAGGGAGGGCTCCTATTTCTATTTTTTTTTTCCCCCCCCCCAATCACATCTCCTTAGCATTTTGTACATATCAGCATTCTAGCTGAGCGATTTGCTAATTGCACTGGAAGAACCACTTTAAATTCAGGAATACTGAAACTTTGAAACTGTAACATTTCGACTGGTGAGAATGACCAGTCTTCTTTTCTCTTTTGCAGTGAGCTAGTTGAAGGAAGCTGGCATTGTCGCAGAGTGAAAGCTCTGCAGAAGTGCCGCAGGTTTTTCATATGGAAATGTGAAATAATGGGGTGATTAAATAGAGCTGTATATTAAAGTACATCTGACATTAGAATTAGCATAATGTGCTCTAGCCCTAGGCTGAGTACTTTATTTGCCATCTGCGTCGGACCAAAATCCCCTGGGGAAGCGCTAAAATATTCTGAATAAACTCAGCCCGAGTTCTTATTGAGAGTAAAATACCATTTGTGGCACGTCGTATTGATTCGTCTTAATTGCGGTGCAGAAAAGAACATTCAGTTGCTGATGACTTTTGTACTCTGTGACAAGTCGGCTGGAGTTATTCTAACACTGCAGTTGGTTAACCTGAACAGACTGTCGTGCTCAGAGAAGGAGAAAACCTTATCTTCAGTAGCATAAACTGCAGTATCATCTCCTGGCTTCACCCCTTTCCATCTTTCCATCTCGATGCATTTTTTTTTTTTTTGAAACTCTCTTTTCTCTTACAATAATTCCCTGAAAACAGCAGCCAGCAAAACTGAAGGGGAAATGGGGCTTCATTGAATCAGTCCAAGAAAATTCACACTTACCTAGTTATTCTCCCCAGTCTCCCTCCCCACGCTTCCACCCCCACATCTTCTTAAAAAAAAAATAAAAAAAAAATCCAGAAACATCTGACCAGCTTTCTTCTAAGGGAATGAAAATCAGTAGAACTTGTCCTTGAGGATCCATCTCCGGAACCATTAGTTCAAGAGATTTATTATGTATATTTCACAAAAAGCTGTGGCTTCTCCTGTGCATAAGCCTACAGTCTTAGTTGCTTGTAATGGTTTGATTTTTGTCAACTCTACACTCAAATAGGTTGCTGAATACCTTTGGAAAAGTGCTTATAACATACATAAAAGATAAATATTTCATCTGAAGGAAAATACTTTGATGCTCCATGCAATTCTGTAACATTCAGAAGGTCCAGTTTTTACCCTATAATTGCCTATCATTATACACAATTTACATATTCAAACATTCTCTACAAACCTTAGTCTAGCATGTTTTTATTACAAATTCAGATCAAGGGAATAACCTTTAACTTCAGAGACAAATGAGACAAATTTACAAGTGCATGTCTGCTGTTTTCTTGTGTTTTATAAATCCCTGCAGACCCGAACACTTTTGCTATAACGCCACTCAGAACAATATACATATATTACTACTTGTTTGTAGTGCTTCGGTAATGAGTCCCCTTTGTATTAGATAACCTATATAATTCAGCATCTAGGCCCTCCATAACGTCAATTATCTCCTCATAGCTAAATGTACATTCCATTAAAACAAGATTTACAGCCTTTATAATACTTCTTAGGATTGAATGTGGAGATTTTGTGGATTTAAAGAAGCAGAGATGGGAGTTAGCATTTGTTAAAGAAGCAATGAATTAAAACAAAAATGCTATTTCATTTACTAACTATGAATAGGCACCTAATACTCTTAAGAAATAAGTTGTACTAAAACAGGCTGAAGTACTCCTGGGGAAAAAAAAAGAAAATTTGTTTTCACCCTTCGGCTCTTTTTATTGTTTCCTAATTTACTCTTTATTTTTCCATTATTTGACATGGACAATTTCCTTTATGTGTCCTCTCTTCAGTTTCTATTCAGATTACTGCGAATCCTTGCTTGTAAAATGAGAAAATGGCACCTTAGAAAAGTTGGGGGGGGATGGGGGAGGGGGGAAAGGCAGTTTTCAAACAAAACTATTTACAGGAAACAGATTTAAAGGGAAAGTGCTGGCATATTTCATATGTTGTAGAAAAGATTGACATTGTTTCAAATGCATTTGAATACGTTATGCAAAGAAAAGACCTGAAAGTGTCCTTGAGCAGTATGAGGGGTTTTCATGAATGTTGTAAATGGGATTCTATATACTAAACCACTAGCTGTGAGTAGGCCTATGGTCTTTTCATCTCACAAGTGCCCTCCATATTACACTCTAATTTTTCACTGATAGTTTTCACTATTTTATACAGCAAGTTTGTACAGCATCCTTTCAGTCTGCTAGCTGATGTCTTAAGTTCTGAGAAAGAAACCAAAAGACACAAAGCTGTTTAGGTGCTAAAGGTGGAGTCAATTGAAACTGTTGTATCACAAAGGGCTAATTTAAAAGTTAACTCATTCACTATCGATCTTTTAATATTGATTTTTCTGTTTGCTCTTACTTTTCACACTTCTCCCTTTCTCTGCTGTATAAATTGCCTTTGTATTTTAGAATTTAACACCAATTAGATGAAGATGTTCAGAGATGCTGAACATGTTTTTTTACCTTCCATTATAATACCGCTTGTGGGTCAAAATTCCTGTGTTGAGAGGTCCAGTTTTTGCTATGCGTTTTTCTTTCTTTTGCTGCACTAAGTACAAGTACTTCTGTAGGATGAACATCACTTCCAGTAAGCCACAAACTCTCTTAAGGAATGAGAAATTGGACATCCAGAAGGAAGTTGCCCAAAATGACTATTGACATTTTATACCTAAAAATATAATATTGCCATTTTGTAATGCACTAGAAATTAAACTGAGCTGCACATTTGGCTCATTTATGTGAATCTGGCAGTACAGATCTGAGGTATGATTAAGTCTCACAGAAAATGGGACTATTGAACGCAAGCTGCATCTTCAGCCAAAGGTCGCCTGTGTCCATTAAGAAGCAGGAAGCATCTGTTTGTGTTATGCATGGCTGTAGTCTCCTTGTAAGTATACTTATAAGTATGAATGCCAGAGAGGACATATAAAATGCTTCTGGAGGAAGTTTTATGAAAAAAATAAATAAATCACAATTTGGTATATTTACATACGCCTAATTAAGATCCTTGTTTGTGATAAACTGGTATACTTTATCTGGAATAAAATTAAGTTTGTAATACTGGTCATTGGAGCTGCTTTGACTTCGTAGTAGGGTAATCCAAATCTCAGTTTGGCTAAGAGTATGATTTTAAGGTATTGGATTGTTATCTCTTAAGTCTTTCAAGATTCATACTCTTTGTTCTTGGAATTATGAAAGGATTGACTGTAGGCAGCATGACAACCTGACCTCTTGACTATATGATTAGTAATTAATCTGTTTGGTTTTTATTGCTCATGTGATAACACACTTCCTCTGATTAAAAAATATAAAATTAAAATTATTATTACAAGAATGATGAATGGCAAATTTACAGTCCTGCTTAGGAGAAAAGGAACATAGCTAAAAAGCACAAATGACTTTAGAAAATAAAATAGGCTCCCAAAAATGGGGCAGCATTTAATTCATTTAAGACAGTTTGGTGGTTGGCTTTATCACAGAATTAATATTACATTACTAACAATAGTATAATATAATTTAATATTGGTGTCAATCAGTGCTATTGTAGATCTTTTTTCAACAGGTAGGAAATGCCCTCGAGACTATTCGCATTGCTAATTGAAATCAGCAGTGGGAGTGAGGGTGTCTTATGGGGTTTGTAGGTTTTCTTAGCATAAAGCTTCTTGTATAATCTCTACTGAGAACGTGTAGTCTTGCTAGTCAGGATAGAAGGCTGTAAAACACACAGGCAGTGTGTGGGAGAAGAATATTTCATGAAGTCATGATTTTTCTTCTGCTTGAAGATGGTACTGCAGGAAATAGGCTATTCAAGAGGCATGGTAAGAAAAAAGAGAACAGGGCCTAGTATGGGAGGAAACAGGGTTCTCTTGTTGAGCAGTAACACTTTTTAGTTACTACTTTCTTCAGACACATGTATTTTTCCATTAATTTCTTTAAAACATTTTATTTGTGTTTTCCTGTCATATTCTTTCCTTTCCCTGACCTGAGATGCACTTCAGGTTGGTTAAGTTTTACGAAAGAGAACATCTGTTTATCTGAATGAAGAATTTGAAGGACTTAGGTTGTGAGATTGTAAGCGTTTTGCTAAGTAACAGAAGAATTTTAGTTGCCAGTTGGTGCTTACGTCATGAATTGTTGGTGATAGTCCCCATCACCATTAGCAGGATGTGTTGCATGACATTTTTTGAGCCCTTTCTTTAGACAAGGTAATGTGGGAATGGATGTACTGTTAGCTTTAGAGGTGGATAGAGGAGTTGTGCTTGTTCTACGTCTTCATCTCATATTGCTGTCAAAACAAAATTAAAATGAAAAGTCAAAAAAAGTGAAATTGTTCCTTTGTACTTGGTTTTGAAAAATAGTGATTGGCATTGGATTGGCAGCGGTGATCCTTATCCAGGCTTGGGCCCTATTTCAAACGTCTATGTTCTTGCTAACTTAGATAATTTAGAGTGGTAGTACAGCTTATAAAACCTCTTCAGCAGAAATACCTTCAGTAGAGATATTTTCTAATACTTGATCAAGCATCAGGTATGAACTGATAGAGGTCACATTGCAGATTGACACTGCAGACACCTGGAAAGTATTTGGCCTTTGTCTAGGTGACCTGTCAAACCACACATAGTTATATATTTTCTTCACTATGAAACACTACATCTTTCCAGTATTTAATGCTTTTCTCTTTAATGTCAGCTGGTCCTGTATTGAGACTTGTTAAACTAGTGTTCTCAATTATAGCATTTTAATTTAATAATAATTCAATTAAAAGCGTGTTTTTTAATGGAGCATCCAGGCTACCTTTATTGGTATTATTAGAGTAACCATCATAATAACAAGGAGTAATTATTTAAACGCTCATTAAAAATCGAGTGGTGAAGAGAGTAGCATTGGTGGGAAGATTGTAGGAAGCTGATACATACCTGTTCCAGAGTGCTACAATAAAAGGCATCAATTCATTTAAGCTTGCAAGTTTCTGCTTTTCCTGAACTTCTAAAACAGCATTAAATTTTTCTGTGCAGTAAAACAGCATTAAAATTTCTTAATGTTTTTATAGCTTCTGTTGTTAACTTTGTAAAGGGGACCTGAAACACGATCTGGAAAATACTGCTAGAAGTAAAGGATGGTAGTAGTGGTTTTGTGGACCTGACCGCAGGTCCTCACTGCAGTCCTGGCAGGGGTTATGGGTAGGTGATTAAAAGTGGGGAGAGTTTGTTCTCTGTTACAGCTAGTGGAATTATTCAGGCGTGCTGAGGGGAGGATTTGTAAGGCACCGGATGTCACTGTAGCCCAGCAGAAAAGAATGAATTCTCAACACTTCTTATCTCATACTGATTATCATTTGATGGTATCCAAAATGATTGAGGATATTTTGAGAGAAATTTATCTCCAAGACAAAGGCACCCAGCACTCAGAGTACATAGAAAGTCATGTACCAACTGGACAAGGACGATCTGCATATTACTAAATGATACAACTGAGACTGCAAAGGACAGATAAATCAGGATTCAGGCTGAGTGGTGCAGTGGGGTGAATGTCCACACGCCCAGACTACTCTTGTTCTGGGCTGGGCAGGTGGACCTGTTTTTTCTCATTGCCTACTATACAGCAGAATTTGCAGAGTAGGATCTGAATTTAACTTTGTTTTGTATTGTTCATGAAAGAGAAAAAAACTCATTATTGCTTTGACATTTTGCATGGAAGATAATCTGTCATGCAGTAATAGAGGGAACAGATTTTAATATTTCTGGAAAGCACCATCTTTTGTCATAATATGCAGAAAAGGCAAGATTTCTCACTAAGTTCATAGTTTATACTTACCTACTTAAGAAGAGGATAGTACAGAAATTGTAAATCTGCCAGATAAAAACAACAATATCTAATAGTTGGCAGTTGAACTAAGGAATTTGAATTGGAAAGAAGACTTTTTAAAAAAATACTGAAAATAGTCAACCTCTGCCACAGACTCCTTCAACAAAGAGTGAATTCTCTCTCATTCAGTGTTTCCAAATCAAGTTGGTAGAAAGGGATGCAACTATGAATTGCTGGGCTGGATGATATCTATGTGATGTGCAGACAAGATTGTTTCCTATGTGTTTCATGTACGTGTGGATAGGACAAAATACTGTGATCTTAAAGTGCAGATGGACTTTGAAGTGGGATATCTGACATAGATGGTGGGCATCCCTTCAATCAGGAATTGGGTAATCCTTAAGGTTTATACCTGTCCTTTCAGTTTTTGATTTCACAGTCCTTCCTAGCCATAATACCAATACTTCTGAACCTATACACCAATGTCTTGGTAGGATCTAGCCCTACAAACCTTTCCTTGTGGCAGTGTTTATCTGACTTTAGTCAAACAAATTTGAAGCTACTATTGACTGCTCAGGGCTTGTGTCCTGGATGTCTCATCTCAGTACATATACCATATTGAACAACTAATGTAAAGATAAATAAACTAAATCTGATCCATCAGTCCAAAAAACCCCATGCCCAGTTACAGACTCGTATGTTTGAATCCATGTGCAATTCATTGAATGTCCTTAATGGAGTCTTGGCTTATGCTTAACTCTAAGTACATTAAAAATTTCTTCACTATCCAAAGGAGCACTTCAACCTCTGCTTAAGTTTCACTGATGTTGATTACTCACATACTCAAAGTCAAGCACATGCTAAAGTGATAAAGACTGCATATGGCAAAGCCTACATAGCTAGTTGTCATAAAGTGGGTATTTAGGCAGACTCCAGTACAGGTGGCAAGGGATTAAGATAGACATATATCAAAAGTAGCCTTATAACAAAGAGTTTTATCATGTAAGTGCACTGCATTATTAAATATAAGGATAATTCTTGAGTGGTATGTGGCTATTTCTGGGCATGTTTGAAATATTTAGTGAGTTTTTAATACAAAAATGTATGAAGTGGATCTTCAAAGACTTTCTGACATTGTTCTGTTCTTAAAAGTGAGGATTTACACTGCTCAGGGCAACTTCTAGGCAAGAGAACCATGAAATGATAATGTGGAAATGAACATTTAAAAATTTTTTTTTTTTTTTAAAAAAAAAGCAAGGAGTCTGGGGAGACTCTTTTGAGGGTTGTAAAAGTTTATATATACATGTGTGTGTATATATGTACACATGTATACATACATACACAGGCATGCACACACAAACACTCAGGAATCAGAGGGCTGGTAGCCAGGTAGCCTGCAGTCAGTTTTGCCAGGGCCCTTGGAATGGAAGTGTTAAGGAGCATAAAAGTGAAACAAAACAAAAAGGAAGAGAAGACTGCTAGCTTGTAAATCTTATATCACTAATAGCACTAATTTGCTCTATTTGAAAGAAGACTAAAAAGGTGAGGAATTTACTTTCCTCACTTGAATTTCACAGAGGTAAAGTTTTGGAGAACAAACCAAAACAAAACATCTCAGTTCCATGTAACATGTAGTAGCAAGCATTCAGCCAGCTGCCATTTTGAGGGTAATTTTTTTAATCAGCCATTTCAGTTTTGGATTGGCCTTGATCCTCAGGCTGCTCAGGAATTTTCTTCCTTAAGTACATGCCTTTGCTGAAGTAAATGTGTTGCTGTTGTTGTCATCATTGTCTATATATACAGTTCTTTTCTTTCTCCTGTCAGGTCTTGAGCTAAGCAAGGAGAGTGTGTGAAGACACTCACGTATTTTATTTTCTAAAGGAAAGAAAAAAAACAACCCACCCTACAACAAACAAGGAATGCATGCTGTGACTTTAAAAATGAAAGAATCGAACAGCTGTGGGTAATAAATCGATTAATTAGAGTGGATAAAATGAAGGTGAAGGGTGCAGAGCACTCTTTAATTTGAAAATGTATGACCTTGTAAGATGCTGCACTTCATTTGCTATTAGATCACACTTTGGAAGGGGCTTTATTAAAATCTATTCTAGGGTGAGCTGAGGTAAAACATATTGTTAAAAAAAGCTTTTGACAGAGTATGTTATATACTTTAGTCTGCTCCAGTGATTTCTGTCACTTTTTATACTACACATGTTGCTGCGCAAGAAAAGTTAAAGGTCTAGACATTTTGATCATATTTCATCATATTTCTGTAAGAAAAAGAAATTTAAATATTTGAAGTAATAATGGGAGCATTTACTGTTGCTTTGGCCACAGAGCTGACATAAAAACTCCCTAACTGCCATGGCGCTGAGTAGATTTTTCAGGGATAATGTATCAGTTCCTTTCCATGTTTGTATGTGGCTTTCATTAATGTCAATAGCAGTTACAGGCACTTTTTCCAAGCTGAGCACAGCTCCCAAACATGTTTTTTCCAGTAGCGGTTGTTAGAGCTTAATCAAAGGAACTGAGTCTGTCCCATACAACGTTGCATGCAGGGCTGGGCCACAGGGGCCGTGTCAGCCAGACAGAAATGCCTGCCGTGTTGTGTATGTGTTTTCTAGGCTGTGGAGAGAAAGCTTCTCCAAAGTCAGGGTCTGAAACTGCAATTCACAGCCAACAGCCCTACTAAATCAATGGGAGCGATAGGAGCTGCACCACATTTATCACCTACTTTTGTAAATAAGTCTCAATCTGATAGATGTTTTTTCCTTTATGCTTTTATGGATGTTCATTGAGTGATAAGATTAGATAGACTGTCAGCCTGATAGGTAGGCTGATAATCTTCAAACCTTCTCTATGGTTTTGCAGTTTTTGCTAGCAGCAGCCATTCCTGCAACAGCCAGAAGAGGGTAATTCAGTCAGCAGCAATCATGCTTTTCCTTCCTTCCTTCCTTCCTTCCTTCCTTCCTTCCTTCCTTCCTTCCTTCCTTCCTTCCATTGTCATTCTTACAAAAGTATTTAGGTATTTTTACTGATGTGGTCCTGTCCACCTTATAAACCCTTTCATTTCCAAGCTCAAGCAATAGGCTTTTGTGAATTTCAGTCCTCCTGTCTAGAAAAGGGGTTGTTTAGTTCAGAACCAGATCTGAACTTTGCAGAGAGGCTGAGGTCAAGCTTCGTTTTGGGTTCTTATGCAGAGACAGGTCAGGGAGGAATTTTGGTTCAGGCTTTGAACTTTCAGGAAGTTCAGTTCCTTTAGGTGCAGCAGTACCACCGCTAGCCAAAATACATGCTTTCATAAACAAACAAACAAACAAATGAGAAATTAATTGCAGATTTTCCAATACGGGTAAGGGTTTTTTTTTCAGGAAATCTCCCCCTCATTTAAAAAACAACAACAACAAAAGAGATTCCAGGTCATGATTTTCAGGTTGACACATATTTATGAATTTATCAGAGTCTTGCAGAGACATTGAAAAAAAGAGGGGGATGAGGGGAGGAAAGTGTTTTTTGAAGTGTTTTTTTGAAGATAGCACATAGTTTATATTGTGCCCAGAACTGGAATTTTCTAGCTAGCAAAATTATGACTGTGGCCCAGACTTGTCCACACCTGTCCTTTATGTAAAGCTGAATCAAGGTTAAAGGAATGCTTTCCACCTTTATGCTCTTGTTCAAATAAGCTAGAAAGGCAAACAGAACAGTATTTTTGGCTCTGGTGAACATTTCTACATTGGAGGGCAGGCTCAGGCTAAGAAATTCTTGGGACTCAGTTCAAGCATGGCCCGATATTTGTTACTGTTAATTGCAACTGTGCTGTTGGCTTTGATTACCAGATGTTTCATTTGAGTAGCTTCTTGGTGTTTTGGCAAAAAGAATGTCAGAATGGTTTATGCAGGGGTACATTTTCCAGGCTCCTGTTGACTTGAATAGGACTTGCACAGCTAAATACCTACATAGTATTTCAAAACAAGAAATGCTGGTATGACTGAAGCACGTACAAATTAAATTTAGCAAGATCTGAGGGATCTGAGGGGAATGCTGCATAAAGTGTATAAAAATAAAGAATGAAAGAGTGGAAGTGACACTGAAGCTCCTTGCAGGTGCCTTGTAAAACCTACCACACTGCATTTTCCTTGTTTGTTTTTTTTGTTTGATTTTTTTTTTGTTTTTTTTTTTTGTTTAAATTGTAGTCAAATTCCTTGAAACAAATTCCTTTTTGTGGAATAAACACTTGAGGGGATTTGAATTTTTATGTGTCATAAAAGAAGGTTATATTTGCAACTTAGGGGATATAAATGTATACGGCACCAACGCATATGTGTGATAGTTGTCATACATGTTAAGTGAATAAGTGTAGTGAGTAAAAGTGCTGTTCAACAATTTATATCAGTCAATACACTGCAATTAAGTTCTTCTTTCAGAAATGCCAAGGAGGAAATGTGTTAGCAAAATAAAGCGTATGACAACTGTATTTAAATGTTCTCTGCTATATTATTTTTTGAGTGTTCTTTCTGTTTTTCTTTTATAGGTAAAGATGAGCCTTCAAGCTATATTTGCACAACATGCAAGCAACCTTTTAATAGTGCTTGGTTCTTGCTTCAGCATGCCCAGAACACACATGGATTCCGCATCTACCTGGAAACAAGCCCTTCAAACAGTTCCCTCACTCCACGCATCACCATCCCTCCTCCTCTGGGACCGGAGACTGTTGCACAGTCCCCGCTGATGAATTTCCTTGGAGACAACAACCCTTTCAATCTTTTGCGGATGACAGGACCCATCCTGCGTGAACATCCTGGCTTTGGTGAGGGTCGGCTCCCTAACACACCTCCGCTGTTTAGCCCACCGCCTCGTCATCATCTGGATCCACACCGCCTTAGTGCCGAAGAAATGGGGTTAGTTGCCCAGCATCCCAGTGCCTTTGACAGAGTTATGCGTTTAAACCCCATGGCAATTGAGTCTCCAGCGATGGATTTCTCCAGAAGGCTTCGAGAACTGGCAGGAAACAGTTCCACCCCTCCGCCAGTCTCGCCCAGTCGCACCAACCCTATGCATCGCCTGTTGAATCCTTTCCAACCGAGTCCTAAATCACCTTTTTTGAGCACCCCACCACTGCCCCCCATGCCCCCTAGCAGCACTACGCCTCCTCAGCCTCAGGCCAAGAGCAAGTCCTGTGAATTTTGTGGGAAAACATTCAAGTTCCAGAGTAACCTTATTGTGCACCGACGCAGTCACACAGGAGAAAAGCCCTACAAGTGTCAGCTCTGTGACCATGCTTGCTCCCAAGCTAGCAAGCTAAAACGCCACATGAAAACACATATGCATAAAGCTGGCTCCATGACAGGCAGGTCAGATGATGGACTGTCCACTACTAGTTCTCCTGAGCCAGGCACAAGCGAGCTCACTGGAGAGGGACTGAAATCCAGTGAGGCAGATTTCAGGAATGAGAGTGATCCTTCCCTGGGCCATGACAACGAAGAAGAGGAAGAGGAGGAGGAGGAGGAGGAGGAGCTCGAAAATGAGAGTAGGCCAGAGTCAAGCTTCAGTATGGATTCAGAGCTGAGTCGTAACAGAGAAAATGGCTCCAAGTCTCTGCCAGATGAGAAATCCCTCGTCTTGGGAAAAGTCATTGAGAATGTAAGTCTAGGTGCCATCCAGCAATATAATGACATGCTAGCTGAAAAACAGAAGAGGAGTAGCTTCATGAAAAGGTCTTCTGACCAGCGAGACTTGTGTCCTCGAGACCTCTGTCAGAGAGACCCAGGTGATGAAGACTCAGTGGTAGGAGAGCTGGACCGCACTGAGGAAGGGACAGTCAATGGAAGAAACTTTGGCCCAGGTGAACCCTTCCCAAACTTGTTTCCCCGCAAGCCAACGCCTATCACGAGCCCCAGTTTAAACAATTCCTCTAAAAGAATAAAGGTAGAGAAAGATTTGGACTTGCCACCAGCAACGATAATACCTTCTGAAAACGTTTACTCCCAGTGGCTGGTAGGGTATGCAGCGTCGCGGCACTTCATGAAGGATCCGTTCCTCGGATTCACAGACTCCCGACAATCCCCCTTCGCAACCTCTTCCGAGCACTCTTCGGAGAACGGGAGCCTGCGTTTCTCCACCCCGCCGGGGGACATGCTGGACGGGGGTCTCTCAGGGCGCAGCGGCACGGCAAGTGGAGGCAGCACTCCCCATATCAGTGGCCCCGGACCTGGGCGACCCAGTTCAAAGGAAGGGCGCAGGAGCGATACATGTGAGTACTGTGGCAAGGTCTTTAAGAACTGCAGCAATTTGACGGTGCACCGTCGGAGCCACACTGGAGAGCGGCCTTACAAATGCGAGCTCTGCAACTATGCATGTGCCCAGAGCAGTAAGCTGACGCGCCATATGAAAACGCATGGCCAGATAGGGAAGGAGGTCTACCGCTGCGACATTTGCCAGATGCCCTTCAGTGTTTACAGCACCCTGGAGAAACACATGAAAAAGTGGCATGGAGAACATTTGCTGACAAATGACGTCAAAATTGAGCAGGCAGAAAGAAGCTAAACCCCCCGTCTCCCCCCCCAC
>VWZE01015439.1:278185-304564 GCA_013396675.1 Eubucco bourcierii | reverse complement strand
AAAAAAAAAAAAAAAAAAAAAAAAAAAAGAAATTACTGGTTGAAGATAGTGGACACGAAAATGCCATAAGACCCAATCACATGAAGATGTATACCCAGCACAACTTCGGACATCCATTAGCTGAATTATTCTCAGCTTTTTTTTTTTTTCAGGACAACGCTGCTTAGGATATGGAATGGAAATGATTTACTGCTGAATTAAAACTCAAATGACACAAATTGCAAGTTGTTATCATTGAATGAGAAAAAACAATTCAGGAACAACGGCTAATTTTTTTTTTGAAAGTTAAATTTAGTGCACTCTGTCTTAAAATACGTTTACAGTATTGAATACATACAAGGGTAAAAAAGAAATTGTGTGTATGTGTGTTTGAGCAATCTTTTTTTTTTTTTTTCCCAAAGTTTGCTTAATAGGTTATTAAAAAAAAAACAAAACAAAAAAACTTGCCATAATGGCCATGTGTATATTGTTTTCTTTTGGTGACGGGGTTTTAGTATATATTATATATATTAAAATTTCTTGATTACTGTAAAAGTGGACCAGTATTTGTAATAATGGAGAATGCCTGGGCATTTTACAAAACCAGAAAGAAAAAAAAAAAAAAATCCCCTTTCTTTTTTTCCTTGAAAATGTTGCAGTAAAATTTAAATGGTGGGTCTATAAATTTGTTCTTGTCACTGTAACTGTAAAGTCTTGAGTTTTAGTAAATTTTTTTCTGCCTTGGGTGTTGAATTTTTTTTCAAAAATGTATAGAATCTTGTATTCGGGGATTAAAAGGTGATTGCTACACCATGTAGAAAAAGTCAGTAGAAAAAAGTGCTTAATATTGTTATTGCTTTGCAGGAAAAAAAGAAAAAAAATCACGTTTCTGACCTGTACCTATTTTTCTCTTTTTTTCTTTCCTTCCCCCCTTTCCCTTCCCCTCTGGAATGGATATTGATATTGGTTGATTCATATGATGTAGGCACTTGCTGTATTTTTACTGAAGCTTGTAATTTTTTAACTGTACGCTTGTCCTTTTAAAGGGATTTAATGTACCTTTTTGTTAGTGAATTTGGAAATAAAAATAAAAACAAACAAACAGGCTGCCATAATATATTTTTTTAATTTGGCAGGATAAAATATTGCAAAAATAAAAAAAAAAAATTTGTAAGTGAAGTCCTTATTGTACAGGAAAAAAGGGGGTTGTTAGACGACCTTTGAGTAAAAGAAACAAAACAAAATAATTAAGCGCTTTTTTTTGTTGTTGTTGTTGTTTTTCACAAATAATTTTAGTTGTATATATATATTTTTTTTTTGTCAGAAATGGCCTACAAAAAAGTGCTGTTCCCACAGGGCTCTAAATAATGTCAAAGTTGCCTGGACCCCTTGCATCAAGGTTTTACCAGGTATGGTTGAACCAGGCTGGATGGTTATTGCTTATTTGTGTGAAATTAAATTCCGTTCCTGGAAAGATATCTAGGGTGACATCCCACAGCTTCCCTGCAGATCTCAGAGAGAGAGAGAGAGAAAGAGAGAGGAGATTTATTTTCCCCTTTTCCGAACAAGATGTGCAACACATCTTCCTTCTCCTGGCCACCCTCTCTCCACTCACTGCTCCCCGCACCCTGCCACCACCCTCTGGAAGAAAGTAATTTTATAGCAAAAAATGAGAGTTGTTGCACCCATTTTGACTAAAAAGGTAAAATGATCTGCTGGTGGTACAGCTGCCACCAGGTTGAAGTAAAATTGGTCCAGGCACAGCCCTCCTCTTCCCTGTCAGAACAGGACCTAGTCCGTGTACAGGTCTTGCCAGTCCATGTTATTAGCTGCTTTGCTGCTGTTCACTCCTAATTGTACATTCCATAAATTTCTGAATGTTTGAGGGACTGGGATGAAATCCTGTGCCTTTTGATTTTTCTCTTCTTGGCCATTCCTTCTCTCTCTCACACTTTTGGGTCAAGGGGAGGACAGGTGGCTGAAGAGGAACTGATGCTCTAGTGAAGGGGAGGAGGCGAAAATGCTCACTGCTCTTGCAGAAAATGACGGTAAAACTTAAAACAAAACCACCCAAAAACACACTGCCATGTGAAATGCTGCTGCTTTCATTGATGCAGAAGTGCTGCAGCAAGTGGAGAGGCATGCATATGACAGTGGGGAGAATTTGGTTCAGCTACCTATCAGATAGGTGAATCTTCCTGGCTTGAACAACATACCCTTTAAGACTTCTGGACAAAATCTGGATCTGGATTAAACTGATAGGAATTGTCCATCATTCATCCTTGATTACTCCAGCATAGCTGAGGCTGGAATGCAGCCCCCTAAAGGCACATTTTCACTTTTTGGTGAAACTTCAGATCTCTGGCATTTGTGTAAATCCAGAGTCATGCCACAGAACTTGGCTGAATTCCTTGGACATGCATCAGTGTAACAAACATCATAGTTAACTGCATGTTTACAGTCCACAATTCATTAGTTTAAGAAAGAACTTCACCTTTCATTTTGGTGCAAATTGCCTAGGATCTCCAACCTCTCTGTTGTTTTCATTTATCAAGGATAGGTAACACCAGCAGTTGTCTAATTTTGTGACTTAAATCACTGAAACTAACAGTAAGTCACCCAAAAGCACAAGGGTTTTGTTTCTGCAGACTGTAGTGATAATGAAATAGCTCTCCTTTTCTTCTCGCTTAGAAAAATTCTAGTTTACTAGGCCACAAGCACAATATAACATAGACATAAAATAGCTATGATGCTGCCATAGTTCTTTTCACAATTTAAATAGTTTTTATTATTATTTAAGGTTGAATTTATTCTTTTCATTGTGTCTGGTCCTGCTGCCTTTGAAGTCCAGAGCAAAACTCCAGTCAACTTCTTTGGCAACAGGACAGAACCGAGAACCTGGGTTTAGAAAGAAAAAGTACAGATTTTTAAGGAGAGGGTCAAAACCCCAGCATTTCATCCCAGTCCTTTGCAAAAGACAGTCCAAGGTTTTGTTTTTCACAGGCAAACTCATTTTTATGGTGCTCTTTGTATTTTAGAACTGCAAAGCAAAGTAACGTTGATTTAAGTTGTTTGCATTTGTACCGGCAAGGCAAAATATTTTTATTACCTTTTTCTATTACTTATTGTATGAGCTTTTGTTGTTTACTTGGAGGTTTTGTCTTTTACTACAAGTTTGGAACTATTTATTATTGCTTGGTATTTGTGCTCTGTTTAAAAAACGAGAGCACTTTTTTTTTTTTTATTATGGATAAAATGTTGAGATGGCTGGAGGTCATTTCAATATGGCTTAGTGAAATATTTATTGTTCCTTTTATTCTCTGTACAAGATTTTTGGCCTTTTTTTTTTTTTCCCTTATTGTCACAATGTTGAGTTCAGCATGTGTCTACCATTTCATTTGTACGCTCGTTCAAAACAACGTTTGTTCCAGTTTCAAGTTATAAAAATAAATTGGACATTTGACTTGATCTCCAAATCTTGTCTTTCCTGTTTTTTTTGAAATTGAGGGGTGGGAGGGGAAAAAAAGAAGGAAGTGGGGAGTTGAAGCTTCACTATGTGTTGTATTTTCTGTTAGTTCTCGTGGGAGTCAATCAGGAGAGAAATCTTGTTTGGGGAGGACACTTAAACACCTTGTATTTTGCTAAGCAGACGCCAAAGTCTTGCTTACACCTCCTGTGGCTTAAATATAATGTAACTTATTTCCTGACTAGGAGTTGTGAAAGAAACTGATAGATTCATGCTCAAAACAGCCAAATTTCTCATGAAATTGGTGCAGCTTTCTGGACACTGAGGAGAGGTTTGCATTGTTTCTTTCCATCCCCATAAATGTAACCATTAACTGTATGCACCTAAGTTGTTACGTGTTTTTCTTCTTGGGTGTTAATGCAAATAAGGACAACACTTACCAGTTGAACTAGGATCTGAATTTGGGCCACAAACTGTGTATTATTATGTGAGAAGCACCAAAATGTAACTGCAGCTAAACATCTGCTTCTCCTCCTCCTTATTTAGGGACAAAGGCACGCACGGTTAAAGGCAGAATATTGCACAATTCGCAGTTTGAGGATAAGAGCTGACAGCTACAGGCAGTTCACTCTCCTGATAGTCTTTATCAAGCCAACCTGTTAGCAAGTGCATGGAAATTTTAAATAAGAGAATTGTTATTCAAACTATTATTGGAAAGCTCAGGAAAGATTTGGAGTGTTGGAAACCAGATTCGGATTTCCTGGAGGCCCTGGTCCAACAAACCATGTAATACGCTTGTGATTCAAAGCAGGTGGGTAATTGAAATTCATTTCAAAGGAACTGTTTCTGGACTTTAAAGTATTTGGCTCAACTCAGAAGTCAGGAGGGGAAGCTAAGTGGTTTGTGCTACAGAAGAGCTCCTACAGATGGTCTCTTCCTGATCTCAGGCTCCCTGACTCTACAATCTAAATTTAGGTATGCGTGTGCTTTGCTGGATCAAGGCTTCAGAGTGATATAAAAGTTACAGGCTTTGAAAAGTTGCACTCATGAAAAACCAGTGAAAATGAAATCAGAACCTGATGCTGACGATTATATTGGGTAATAGTTCACAGTGTAATTCCCCAAATGCCATGTTCATTTTGAATGACTTCTGCAGTGAGCTGTAAAGGCTGTTACATTTTACTTCTAAATTTTGTACAGTTAGCATTTGAATGGGGTGTTTTTGACACCCCATAAACATGACTTCACTCTAGTGGAGCTTTACACCACTGTGTCATTTTGTCAGCTTTAATGGTGTTGCAGGCCTTGCAGATGTTGATGTGGTGTTGGAAGACATAGCGGCAGTAGCTGCTGCTGTATGTCCTGGCCTGTGATGAGGAGGGGTTTGGAGGGACTTCCCATCCACTGTCTCTGCTAGGGAGGTGCTATCTGCCCTGCAAGGAGAAGCATGAACCTCCTGGAAGTATTAATGCCTTAACTCATCAGTGTTGGATGTGCTAAATCTTGTCTGTCAGAGCCCTGATTACTCACACACATTGGCATGAGAGAAGAGCTGGAGTAGGCCCTTTTGACAGAGGAAAAGTGAGAAATCGCACAAAGAAGGCTGCAAACAACTAAATTCAAATGAGTCTCTTTGCAACATCTTTGGGTTGAATACTTTGGTTTCACACATTCTTATGTAACCCAAGAAGAACTGTTATTATCATCTGAAAAAGAAAAAGGTTTAGAAAAATCTTTGTGAAATCCAAATGAAACCAGTGGATTTTAAACTTTCTATGAAAAGACAGGTACTTTAAGTCAGTGTTGTAAATATTGCAGTGAAGAAAAGTGTTATGAGGGTGATTTAATTTTTCAGGTGCCTTATTCCCCATACTGATCCTACACCATATTGCTTTTTTTAATTCAGTAGATTTACTCCTGATTTATGTGAGTATTCCACGGGATGGAATCTGGGTTAGTGGTTTTATATATTAAAAAAATACATAAATGATAAGAACATGGAACATCGGTGGCCATTGAACAATTAACTTCATAACTGAAATGTTTCCATGAGAAAGTGGAGTCTAAGAGTTACAATTTACCCTATCAAAGTACAGACAGATGCCATGTGAACTGTACATGCAATTGCTGGAGAACTGAACAGTCAAAATGAAAAGCTTGTGAGCAGACCAATAATTATACACCAAATCATTCAGGAAATAATTCTGAATAATGAATATATTTGATAAAATTGTGATCTATTTGCAGACAACTTGTAAGCAAAAAAGAGGCAACATTTGCCTAATAGTTGATTTGTTCTGAATTATTCTCCTAGCTCAGCGAAACACTGACCTTTAGCTACTCAATGACAACACACATTTCACTGTCTGACAGATGACAGGCCATTCTCTGGGATCACTCATCTTAGAGATGCAAAAGACCTAGTCAGTCCTTTTGCCCATCCACTACCAATGCAAGATTATTTCTTTCAGTACATTTCCTAAAGGTGTCATGCAGAGGAGAATTACACATAATTTTATATTTACCCATTAGAAAAACAAAAAGGTCGGTAACAAAAAAATTTTCATCCAGTTTTGTCACTGTCCATTTCCCCATGGTTTAGTCGCAGGGTATAACAATATGGTGCAATATTTATTGAGAGTGGGCATATGCTTCATGGCTTGGTTGGATGTAGTTTGAGGATGAGACTAGTTCCAAAATTTTTTTTCCCATACTAAGGAGGGTCCTGTTTCATTATACAAACACTATACTTATTTATAGATTACTTTTTCTGCACAAAACTTAGGCATAGCTTTCCATTTATGTGGATCATTTTATTTATTTCTTATTCTATCTGCATACCTGTGAAATACCTCCTGTATGAGTGGGCACCATTTACATATTTTCCTGTAGAGTTGCCAAGTGCCAGTGCTGATTATAGTAGAAGTCATAGGTATCATAGAACATCAAAAGCTAACGAAAATGTTAAGGAGACCAATCATGTTTTAATGAGGCTAGAAATTATAATAATGGAATAAATACACATTACTCTTCAAAAATAGTTTCAGTACAAATAGTGGATGCCCTCTAACTAACAAGCAACATGTGTGTGTGTGTGCAAAATCTATATATACCTTTCTGTGTATGTAACTCAGATTCACATTTCAAGTGTACTTGCAGAAATCTAGAGTAAAATATTGATTTTGTTTGAATTTCTGCTAACGGACAAGTGAAACTGACCTCATCTTAATCTGCAGCACTATATCTTTAAGATTGCCAGTTCCTTCAGCAAAGTTGATTTAGAATGGATATTACAATGATAAATGAAGACCTCTAGTTCCCCCCCTGAAAATCACAATTGGAGTGGCCATTGCACGTGGGCAATGTCCATATAACACTCTAGTAGACACTATTAAGATCCCCAAGATGCTGTTTTTTGCTAGAAACCAATAGATCATAAAGCAAAGTTCAGTGACTAGCCAGATTAATCTGGGGCATGTGAAGTTTCAACAGTACCAAAGTAGCACTAGGAGATATGCTTATAGTTCTTTTTCTCATTTATAGTATTAAGATGTATGGAAGGATGGATATGACTATCTGTGTGTTTGGGGGATGAGACGCTTCACTCTTCATGGTGTACGGGTCTTCCCACTGGTGTGAGATGTGGAGAGATGAGCAAAATTAAGATGAATTACAAAAGCTGAAGAGACATGGAAACACTCCAGAACAAACTCTTATCATTTAACTCTCTGGATGTGACAGTGAGAAGAATTTTTGGAGTGAAGAAGGCGGCCAAAGGCCTTCATATGATATATTCCCAATGTGAACCATTGGCAATATAGGGGCAATTGATATAGCGGCAAAACCAGGGGAAATTGATATTGATAGCAATAGTAGTTTTTATTCAGAATGTGGCTGCAGCAATCTAATCAGAAACCAGGCACTTATCACAGAATACTTTGAATTCTTAGCAACGATGTAACATAATGCAGCTTCACTGAAAAAAGCATCGTTCCTGCAAAATAGCCCCAAATGACTGACAGAATGAAATGGTACAATTACAGAATTAGAGAGAAGAGGGAAGGAGATGTTAAGAGATATAAACAAGGGAGAAAATCATGTTTCGCATGGTAATAGTGTTCAGATGAAAAGAATGTGTTGGAGGATCATTGATGAATCAAGCCTGTTAGACATTTCAAAATACCTGAGTGAAATGAGAGATAAATCCCATTTTAGATGTAACTTGAGCTCTAAGACCCACTGATTTTTAACAAGCCTTGTGTTTCCAAATGACTTTCGAAAATAAGGCAGTGGTCCAAAGTTAATTTAGAAAAAAAGTCTCCCATCATAGACATTATTCTTATATTCCAATGGATTAAATTATTATTTCTAATGTCTGAACATTTTTGAAATACTAGACTCATCCTTGTCTCAGTTTGTGGCTTAGCTGCAACTTCAGTAAGGACAGACATAACTCATAGCTCCTAACTCCCCATATTTCAGGTCTGGAAACTCATTACTGTACCCAACAGATAGAACAAATTCAGGGTAAACAGCTCACGGCTAGGACAGTGAGTGTAACCATTTCACTAGATGTGAAAGACTGCAGAGTAATTTCCAGATTAGTATGGCTTGTAAATGTTTAATCCCATGAAGAAACTCTCAGAATGACATCCTGGTGGGAACTTCTCTACCTGTGTGAGGTTCAAATTTAGCTCTTAAGGTAACTCATTGTGGAGTCTCTTCAAGTAACAGTATGAAAGCGTAGCTATTTTAAATACCCAATCTACCAGCAACTAACAACATGAACGTTATTGTTGAAGAAAAGACATTTTGAGCCAACACTCAATTTTATTTATGAAGAATATTCACTGACAAGAATGTTCTATGCGTGTGCTAGTTACAAAGTTTGAAATGTGAAGCATTTGTGCTTTACTTCTCTGACATAGTCCATCCTTTCTATAAAAGAGTTGCAGGATAGCCCTCACATGTGCTCCTCATCCACCGCAGTACAACCAGGTTTATTAACTAGCTCTCCATTGCCAGATTAAGCTAATCTGAGAAGATGAGAAGACCTCAGCAATACAATTTCAATTAGCACACCTTGTTTTACAATGAAGGTTTGACTGTGGCTGCAGATTCTTTTGTCTATCCATGAGAGAATCATAGAATGGTAAGGTTGGAAGGGACCTCAAGGATCATCTAGTTTCAACCCCCTGCCATAGGCAGCAACACCTCCCACTAGTACAGCTCACTCAAGGACTCGTCCAACCTGGCCTTGAACACCTCCAGGGAGGGAGCAGCCACAACCTCCCTGGGCAACCTGTTCCAGTGCCTCACCACCCTCACTGGAAAGAACTTCCTCCTAACATCCAGTCTAAATCTTCCCTCTGCCAGTTTTTAAACCCATTGCCTCTAGTCCTGTCATTGCAAGACCTTGTAAATAATCCTTCCCCAGCCTTCCTGTAGGCCCCCTTCAGATACTGGAAGGCTACTCTAAGGTCTCCTGAAAGCCTTCTCTTATTCAGGCTGCAGAACCCAAACTCTTTCAGTCTGTCCTCGTAGGAGAACTGCTCCAGCCCTCTGATCATTTTCGTGGTGCTAATACTATGATATTCCACAGCGTATGTAAGCAGAACAGTGGTAATGACAAATGGAGATGGGGCTATGTTTCTAAAGGTGAATTCTCTTCTGAGATGTGGATCTGAAAACAGATTAATTTTTTATTTTTCTAGTAGCAAATTAGATAAACACTTTTCTATAATTCTTTGTGGGGGAGCCAAATGAAATGGGACATTATCTGGTGTGAACTGGCATTAATATGTTATGCCAAGGCAACCAGTCTTAATTACTTACCACCTGAGAGTTATTTTCAAATTGTGCTATCCACTCCAGCTTGGTAAATAGTTTTAATATCAGATTTTTTTTTTTTTTTTAAAAAAAAGATTGAGATGCTCTTCAGAATTTTAAAGCAAGAACTATTTTAAACCAAATTACCTTGATCTCTTTGTGAGGCTAAGTGTGACTTCCTCAGTAGGGCAAATCCTAAAAAAAAAACCTAGTAGGAAGCAGTAGGGTAAATTTAGTACACTGTGCATGTCAGTAAGTACTTCTCTAATGTATGTGAATGATCACCCAGCAGAATTAAGTAGCTTTTTTGTCATTTCAGTCTGATGTAATCTCTCAAGTAAGTTTTCTCAGAAGGATGTACTTGTCTCAATATGAAGAAACTCTAGTCACAGAGTTCACATGATTTTCCATATCCGGAGATTATTTCATTTGTCAGCTGTTACTCAGACATGATTTCACGTTACCAGTTTAATCCTCGTGAGTAATTCCTCAGTGTAAACCCAGTATATTTCTCTTCACCATTCTGTTTTCCCACAGATGGGGTTTTGGTCATTATTCCTCAACTGGACAGTTATTATTGGTAATTGTACCTCAGAAGAAGTATCTGGGTTCCTGCAAAGCACTCCTGTCCCAGAGGACTAGTAACCTGCTTCTGCAGTCATCCTACACACAGCAAAATAGGAGTTTAAGCAAAAATTAATTCAGATCCTCTGAGCACAAAGGACACTAGAACAACCTGCACAGACACAAGTAAATTGTTTGCCTTGTGTCTGTGTCTACCCAGGAAAGGTATTTCAGTTCATTTGAATTCCTACATCTTCCTGGTTTCCTCTTTAGTGTACTTATTCTCTTCAGGGAGAAAAGGAGACATACAGCCTGAGGGAAACAAAGCCATCTTGGAAGACCCTCTCTCAAAATAGAGCAGGTTTTAAGGGGTCAGTACTAGGAACAGTTCTGTGTGATAATTCATTAAAACCTTAAATGTTGGTCTGTAGACAAAACTTATATTTGCACACTAAACCAAATTAGGAGAGATAAAAAATGATTTGAAGGTTGGTGGTGCTGTTCAAGGTGATTTTAATATCTTGCTAAGTTCACTAAATAGTTGTTGGTGAGAAAAAAAGGGTATGAAGAATCCCTAGTGACAGCAAGACAACACACTGCTGCAAAAAAGGTAGATACCACCGTGGGATATATCAACAGAACAGTAGCCTGCAAATGACATGATATACTCTGACCACTCTGGCCAGCTTTAGTGAGGACTTTGGACATTCAATTTGGTTTCATTTCTTATGATTCAAGAAAAGGGTAGGCCAATTGGAGGGTTGTCCTGAAGGGGACAAAGGAAATTATTAGAAGTCTACAGTGCATGTTTGATGAGGAAATATTGAAATAATTTGTGCTGTTTATCCAAAAAAGTACATCAGAAGAAACATTGAAGGGGAGGTGACTCTTATCAATTAGAGCAAAAATATATGGCAAAGATGTTCTTCCTCTCCATGGTTTCATATGACTCTATGGTACATGGAAGAAGAAACATATACACTGTACCTTGAAAAAAAAATCACTTTATGTAACTATCGAATCCTCTCCTTGTCAAACTTTCTCTTTCTTCACAAATCAGTGGTCATGGTTCCCTTGACTGGCATCTTAAAAGAGCAAATATTTTGAAAAATGTTTCCTAAACAAGGGAGTTCAATGGCAATATTTCACTTAGCATTTATCAAACATAAGGAAAGACCTGTGGAACCAATGCAGATCTGGTGGAAGTTAATGCAACATAATGTTTAAAAGAACTCTTTCTTCTACCAGGCTTGAATTTAATCCTTAACTCAGTGAAAAATGCAAATTAGCCTAATTTAACATACAGTTCAAGCAATCAAGACACTGGTTTTATACTATATTGATCTACTTAAAAATACAAATGCAGGACAGTTAAAAGCAAAGGGGGCAATTAATGTCTTTCCCTGGAAAGGTGTGAAAGGTACCTGTCAGGTTTCATTAAATGTATTTATTCTTTCCTTTCAAGTTACCCCTTATTTGAGCAGACCACTCTTCTGGGTTAATGGTGACAGAAGACAACAGCACTGCTGTAATCATCCTACACTGCAAACGTAGGCTATTAGTGAAAGATGGGGAATCCTGAAAATGAAATACTTTATTGTATTTCATATGTCTCTGAAATGCCCCATGTGCCTACAACTGTCTTAGAAAAGCGTCGCTGGAGCTTACAGAATCATAGAATCATAGAATGGTAAGGTTGGAAGTGACCTCAAGGATCATCTAGTTCCACCCCCCTGCCATAGGCAGCAACACCTCCCACTAGTACAGCTCACTCAAGGACTCGTCCAACCTGGCCTTGAACACCTCCAGGGAGGGAGCAGCCACAACCTCCCTGGGCAACCTGTTCCAGTGCCTCACCACCCTCACTGGAAAGAACTTCCTCCTAATATCTAGTCTAAATCTTCCCTCTGCCAGTTTTTAAACCCATTGCCTCTAGTCCTGTCATTGCAAGACCTTGTAAATAATCCTTCCCCAGCCTTCCTGTAGGCCCCCTTCAGATACTGGAAGGCTACTCTAAGGTCTCCTGGAAACCTTCTCTTTTCCAGGCTGCAGAGCCCAAACTCTGTCAGTCTGTCCTCATAGGAGAACCGCTGCAGCCCTCTGATCATCTTTGTGGCCCTCCTCTGGACCCGTTCCAATTCTTCCATGTCCTTCCTGTGCTGAAGGCTTCAGAACTGCACACAGTACTCCAAGTGGGTTCTGACGAGAGCAGAGTAAAGTGGCAGAATCCCCTCCCTTGCCCTGCTGGCCACACTGCTCTTGATGCAACCTAGGACTTGGTTGGTTGGCTGGGCTGCATGAGTTTGCTACCTCTGGCTTTGTGAGGGACTTCAGCAGCACATATAAACAGTAAGAGAAAAGAAGTATTACTATAGAAGCTTTATGAATGGGGATCTGAAGCAGAGAAAGGTTATTTTTTCAAAGTTACAGAAAAAACCACAGAAGTTTTGTGCCAATCTCGTGAATCCTACTCTGGTGGGTTTTGGTCTTGTCCCCCAGTTCTAAAGGAACAATCATCCTTTGATAGGTATGTTGCTATGACAGGCAACATCTGAAGATGTGAAGATGCTCCATACAAGCTTCATCCAGATCTTGTCCAAATCAGTGAAAAGCCTCCCATTAGTTTCCACGTGTCAACCAGAAACTGCAAAGGGCAAGGGCATCCTCTGCTTTCAGGAGGAACACAGCAAGGGATCCAACCTGAACTTTGACAACCAATGCACCTACCCATTACTAGGAGAGCCTAACCACCATGAAGAGCAAGAAGGAGCTAGGGGGAGTTTTCCGATTGCACTTTCTGCAATGGAAACAATGGGGCTAGAGATTTAGAAGAGAGAAGGGTATATTTCCTAGCCAAACCTGTGCTGTGCCTTGTATTTCTGCAAGTTCCTCTGGAGCAGGAACTGCAGGGCTGTGATCACAGCCGTACAGTTCACAAATAACCAACAAATGTGAGCAGCCTTAAGTCTCTGAGTTGTGACCTTTGATGGTGGAATAGATTTCCCTTGTGATGCTGAGATTCTCTGACAGCTAAGCCTGACTCAAACTTTACATGTTTTGTCAGCCCAACATCTCTCAGGGTTTATGGTTAGGGTGGCCTTGGTGACAGTCACTGTTTCCAGTTCAGGCCTCGAAAGAGATGCTGGGCCACAGCAGTAATTCTTTGCATATTTTTCCAGCTGGAAATCTGCACATCTCTGAGCCTGACATTTTCTTCTTAGTGGTTTTTAATGATATACAGATTTTTAAGACATATAATTTATGCCAGTGTCATTTAATGATGAACCTTTAACCAAAGATAAAACACTACCCATGTTGCTTCTGATTTAGCCTTTTTGGCCTGGTTGCTGCAGATCATTTTAGCAAGGCAAAGGCTGTCTGCAGTATGAATCCCCCAACCAGTGAAACTACTTTGTCTTAATTACCTCAGGACGAGAGAGTGCCCCTGAAGCAATCATCTTTGTTTGTTAACACACCCTATCTGCTACACTACGCCCTATAAATAATACATGACCAAGATTACAATGTCATGTTCCCGTGGACTCCAGACCCTGGTAACTGCTCAAATAGAATGCACAAAAACATCCCACAGCAACCTGGTATGTATTGGAGGGCATATAGAAGGGATGTTTCTCATTCCTAAGCAACCACATGCATACTGGTTTCTTATATTAAACACGCTGTTTGCTCGAATGCTAACATGATGTATAAGATGCACTTTTTCTCGTCTTTGTCTTGAGTAAACGGCAGATCCCAGGCCAGATCTGTAGCTGCTAAAAATCAGCAGAAGCCCCAAGTTGTGGCCCAAGTGTTTACCCTCTGCATATTGCCTAATTGGAGCCCACATCCCCAGTGTTAGCAATTACCATGGAGAGGGTTGTAGGTGTTGTCAAAGAAGATTTAACAATTTGCAAGCATTTTGTCTTGGTTTCCCCTTGTTTTTTTGTCGAAGTGTTCTGCCTAAGGGATGGAAGAACTGATATCAGCTGTGAAATATTTGATTATCAGAGGCAAAAATGGAGACTAGGGTCATTCCTGCACTGAATAGTGTCTTACTTTGGGGTTGATTGCACTAAAATTAAGAACCTCTCTAATGTTAAGGAATCATTTATGCAGATAAAGAGAAAGGCAGAGAGAGCATCCAAGATGCTAGGGTTAGGGTAAGGGATGGAATAACTCTGCCCAGATAGCTCAGAAATGTGTTTCTGCTCAGGAGGAAGGCATATTTTGCTGCCATCTTTAAGAGATGTTGGCTTTAGTGCAGCGGTAGCAGGAATCACTGACAGTAGGGAAGGAGGGCTGGTCTGAGTTTTGGCACCTTCTGCCCGTTCTGCTCGGCTACTCCAGAGCCATGTGGCCTCATCAGGGTAGAGGAGGTCCTTCTGGTGGCACAGACCACTTCTATTACAGAAATGCTGTATGACACCTGTATTATGTATCTATGCATGTGTTTGTCCCAAAATAAATTAATATCTATTGATTTTCAACTCTCTGCCTTTTTTTTTTTTTTATTTTAATGCTTCCACTCTGCTCCCTTCTGTCCTTAAAACACCCTCCATTAATCCTGATAGGAAGATTCCGTTGGTTCACAGATCAGCCGCAAAGGGCATTGGTGGTGCTTGCTTTTCCAGCATGGTTCTTATTAAGAGAACTATAGAATCATAGAATGCACTGGGTAGGAAGGGGCCTTCAAAGGTCATCTAGCTCAACTAGTAGTAAGCAAGGAGATTCCCAACTGGATTAGGAAGGCCTGCAGTGAAGATGCAAGACATGGGAAAAGGACCATTAAAAAGATGTTTCTTTAGACTGTGGAAGAGATACCCAACGTCTGTAAAATTATGTGGGTGGATTGGAATGGATCAGATGATGCTGTCTGAGGAAGATCAGAAGTGGTGTTTCAACTCATGTGTGGGTAACCTGCAGAAATCCTTGCTGTATGTTTCTAAAGGTTTACGTGCCTTAAAGCACAGGTTTTGCAAGCTCACAGAGGAGAAATTTTCTGAGGATTCTTAAATACATCTCTGGCCTAGGAAGTTGCTGAGCCACAAAGGGCTAGAAAGTGGAATACTGTTCAGAGAAATTGTACATGTTGCCTTGATCTTAAATGTTTCACATGCACCTGCTTTGGGCTCTGCTGGAGACATAAGATGCAGACCTTTGTTCTGATCCCACACTATGGTCATATTCAGGGGCTGACAGCTAAATAGGTATGGCTGCTGTTGCTGGTTCCCCTTCAAGGTATGTTTCTAAAATCTTCTGAAGCAATCTTCAAAGGTCCTCATATTTTGAGCCATCTTGTATGTTTGTCACTGCGATGCTCAGAAAATCTTCGTTTCTGTGGCCCATATTACAGAAAAAAAAAAAATTAAAAAAAAATCTCTATGTCCAGTTAGCTCTCAGCATCTCTGCTCAGAGAATCAGTTGTGCCAGCTGCCCTGGTGTTTTTTGTTAGAGAGACAAACATCTCCTGCAAGTGGAACCAACAGTTCTTTTTATACAAGACACCAAACAGACATGAGAAAGGGCACACTGCTGTCTGACAAACTGTTCCATGGATTATCAAAGGCAACTGCCTACCAGTGCCTTGACCTACTGTATGCTTTGGTCTGGCCATGCATTTCATTCATTTGTGATTTCAGAGGTGCTTTTTGAAGACAAAACCTGTTTTCTCAGCTAGCTGCTTTAAACGCAAGACTCTTAAGTCTCTGTAGAATACTCCACTCCTTTTAATGATTTGTGCCCTGTCACTTACAGAGTTCTTTTTCCCAGCACTGTGATAAAATGGTTATTTCCCTCTCTTATGCTTTCTTCCTATTGCTGTACTTTCAAGTTTTGTTTTGTTTGTTTGTTCAGTGTTGTTTTGATAAATTCAGTATTGTTCTTCCTGGTTTCCTCTCTCATCTTCATCTTTATATCATTGTCCTGATTTTAAAAAATCTGCTTTATTTCTTGTTCTTAAATCTCTATATCTACCTTCCTATCTCTTGCAGTTGTCTTCTTCCCTCCAGATACATCCCTGGCTTTTATCTAGAATCTCATAGCCTCTCTTGGCAACTTTCTGCTAAGTGTTTTCTATTTCTTCATTTGTAGCACCATTATTCAGGCAGGTTCTACTCTGAGTTTCACTGGCTTTCATCAGTCATGTTGGCATGCTGAAAGTTATGTAAGCATTGAAACATTTTTTTTTTTTAAAGCTGTCAGGTTCGAATGCATAAAAAATAAAGGGACGAGAAAAAAGCATGGCCAAAGCAATAGAATCAGATCGAATCAAATACAATGCAATACAATGCAATGCAATACAATACAATACAATACAATACAATAATGTCTGGCCAAAGTTTACTGCACGAAGAATTTACTAAACAGCAGCTTTGGTTAGAAGGAAATGGGGAAGGGTGGGGGAAAGAAAGAGCAAATCTCTATATTGTATCACATCAGTGCAGCTCTGATTCTTCCCACCTGACGGTCTGGCCCTGGCTGTTAATTCATTTATCTTGCTTAGAGGCCTATCACCTGCAGAATATTTCAGTCATTTTGCAGCTGCGGAGATAAACCTGTTGGAGCAGATTTGTGTGTCCATGCAGAGGAGTAAGGATAATGTGAACCTGCCTCTGCCCAGGTGTGTGGTGCTATTGGTGGAACTCCTCAGCTGCTTCCCTCTCCCACGGGCAGTTGTATGCATAATGGTTGGAGGGGATGGTCGAGCTGCCATGGGAAAGGCTATAGGTTGCCGTTGGAAGAGGCTAGTGGTAGATTGCTCTTTCTACCCCGAGGAAGGGACAGTAGGGGGACCGTTTGCTGCCAGGTCTGTGAGCTTCTCAGCCTTCCAGGGCTGCTCCTGGGCCAACTTGCCATCATCACCTACTGCTGTCCTAAGGCTGTGCCTGGAGGCATGATCCGAGCCATAATTTGCTGATGAAAGGATCTCATAATGCAGAAAGTCTGAGTTATTGACCTCTGAGTCCTGCTAATTAAAGACTGGTAATCCAGGAGGAAGGAGAATCTGAAAAATCATGTTTTGTTCTATGTAAATACTGGGTATTGGAGGACATTGCTTTCATATGCTGACACTGAGGGAGACTCCAGACAGACCAGGAGAGTTAGCAGACAGAAAATGGCCTTGTAAATCTGAACTGCCAGTTTTTGTGACAATGAGCAAAAATGCGATTGTTTAACCAAATGCACGTGTCACAATTTGGTGACCTCAGTGAATACATTTTAATTAAGTCCTTTTGTTGCTTTTCACCCCTTTCCCTCCCAGCAATTCCAAGTTTTAGAAAACAGCCAAACAAAGTCTATTGTGATTATTATGTATCTGACAGAACTGTGAATGACCCACAACTATAAAAAACACAATATACCAGCTCCTGTCTTTGGCTTTTAGGCAGGGCTAGTTGCAGCCATTACCGGAGTAATGAGAACTTCTCAACTCTCAGTGTGATGTGCTGCAGTCATAATCTAGGGTGAAGCTGCATATGAGCTGCTCAACTACCTTGAGCCTGCAGCCTTCCCTTGAAATCGGGGAGTTGAGCTGATGCATATCAGCTCAGGGTTTAGCCCAAAGGTGTTTGCTTTTGCCTTAGGAAAAGGACAGTCTGCAACTGTATCATTGAAGTTGGAAACCTGGCCTAAAGGCATGAAGCACGGGAGATGATAGCAGCTGCAGGTGAGATAGAGCTATGGAAACCTTTCAAACAGGTTTGAAGAAAAAGTTCTGAAAGCCTGGGTGATGTGAAAGATGCAAAATACGAGATAGACCACAAGAAGCAAGGAGAGAATAAGGAATGCATGAGAACAAAATCTAGGTCAAGGAAATGGAAGACAGTGAAAAAGACCATGGCTTTATGGATGGTGAGGGTCAGAAGAGTGGTTAAAGGGGTTATAGTGCTGGGCAGCTGAGCAGGAAGCGAGACAAGGGGAAAAGATTTGGAAATTGGAAGTACTTGTTTCCCAGTTGGGTAATAAAGCATAAGAGCACCAGAAGGTCCCACACAGGTGTTGACTGATATGATTTGAGACAAAGGACTATGAATGGGACTGGTGAAGTGTGTTTTCAGTGCAGAAGCAGTGGAGAAAGGAGTTTGATTGAACAGGTAATTATTCTGCTTTTGCAGATCTATGGAGAATTTTCTCAACTCAAAAGAGGATCACAGAGAGGCAGACCTCTGAAAATAACTAAGTGGATGATCTCATTCCATTATTTTTAACTCCATATACCATTGATAATTAATTTGTCTGACACCATATTGATTTCCTGTCTCTTGCTGTATTGTCAGTGTTTTCTTTGCAATATATAACTGGCAAAGTTACAATTAACCTGTGTTGCCCTGTCCAAACACATCTGTGCATGTTTAGAAGCACGACATGGAATGATGCTTGCAATGTACAGTAAAATGCTCATGCCTGTACTAATGTGGGAGGGATGCTTTCATGGATTAAGGCAGAGCTAGAACTGATAGTATACTGAACCCTCTTTGGGGAAGAGAGTAGGCATCTCATCACGAAATTATTCCTGTTTCACCCATATCTAGGACAAAAGATCTGTACGAAATATTCTTCTGTAGATTTTTACCTAACTAATTAGCATTTCTAAAGGAATATTTGTGTTCAAGCCAAATCAGGACACTTTGCATTTCTTGAAAGAACTTCCCTTCTGATAACATTAAAACCCTTGATATGCATATGCTAAATGTGATCCTTTGTTATTTCGTGGTGGCCTGACATTGTTTTCATTGTCTTAAATGCAAGCTTTCTTACTTCTAAACCAATTAATTCTGTTTTGAATCTTCGAGACAGCTAACATGTATTTACAAACACTCACACAAGCGCACACACAAATTCTCCCTTTTCTTTGACTTACATCTTCAGTCCCACACTATGAACCTCAGCTACTGGGAACAGCAGTTCCTCTGGGTATTTGCAAAAGAATAACTAACAATCTAAACCCAAACAAGTAGCAATGTCCTCCTGTGCACCCTGCAGGAGGCTTCTGCACAGTTCTGCATAGCAAAATGGCTTTGTTTTGCCATCAAAATGCTCAGGGTCAACTGGAGACAATCCCAGAGAAGCACCTCCCAGCCATGATGAGAGTGCTCAAAGTCCCCTTCTCCTCCCAGATGTTCAATTTTCCACAACTGAGATACCCGGAACCTCCAACACATCCATCTGCAATTTCCTTGACAACTGCCCAAAACTGTCCTTCCTGGCTGCCAACAGCTCTCAATACATCCTGGACAAGCTGACTAAACATCCTTCTTCCTCTCATAATATATGCCAGCAATCATGGCCACACGGTGTTGTCATGTCTTGCAATGGCTCTGGGATTTTACATAGCATTGTGATCTGGAGGGACCTGAGTCCTCAAGTTCATTCTTATTTGTGAGTAGTTCTGTGGTTAGTGTTGGTGCAATTTGTATTCGTGATGGTGTGAGGAAACTGGCATAAGAGCCCTGGCATCTAGTAGGACAAGTAGGCTTCTAGTTCTGAACACATGAGAGTTCGTTCTTAAATTAGTCACCAAAGCTCTCTCTAAAATTGAATGATGTGAAAATGTGCTGCAGAGGTTGCTTTGAGTGTTAAATAAAACTGTAACGCCTATATTTTTCTCTTGTTATCATAGTACGCAGTATAAGGATCATTAGGCTTAGTCATTTCTAATCATAAATGGACCCAAGACACAACACCTTACTTGAATTCTCTAGGTGGCAACTCAAATGTATCCACTGAAGTTTGTAGAAAGCTACATAAACAGCATTCTAGTGGTGGACACAGACAGTTCTTTTCTTCTGGCTCAAGAGAAAGCACTTTTCCATTTGAGTAAAGCTTGTCTGTGAAGGAAACGCAGTCTTAGGATAGATCTCTGCCATTTAAAACAAAAGCTTAAGAAGCTAAGGATCATCACAAGCCTCACAGTCTTCCACTCCAAGTGTGAGACATGCTTTGTGACCTTCCTTTATCCAATATGCAGCAACATGTGCAGACAAAACCAGGAAAAAAAAAATCCCTAGGAAAACAAGAGGCCTGGCGCCACATACTCCTCCTCCATGGGGAGATGATGAGAGAACAAAGAACATGTGATGGATGTGAGACACATCACATAATGCGATGTCCTCAGATACTCAGATGAACAAGTAGCCACGTTTTGCCAAGACAGAAAGACACCTGAATTTCTGCAGCAGATTTCAATGGAAAGTTAAAATGCCAGGGTGAGTGTTTTAGTGCCACAGCAATTTTCTTGCAGTGAATGTTCATGGATGACCAAATTTAGTGGTTAGTATAGACATGTTTTGTTCTGGACATTTCATGGCATTCCTGACTTTATTAAAATCATGTGTTGTACTGCTGTGCCTTTTTTTTTTTTTTTTTTTTTTTTTTTTTTAATTCTTCCTTCTATGTAGCATGTCCTAGTTTGACTGCTGGTCCGGTGGCTATTTTCCAGGAAAACTGTTTTGTAACAGCTGGCGCACGTTCCTTGACTTCAGCTCATAGACTATCAGAGTTGAAAGTCTGCCTGTAATCATGTAATGGAGACAGGGCATATTTTTAACTTACATAGTGAGGCTGAAGCTATGACAGCAAATATTACTTTCCTTACAGAGAAAGCTATAGATAGGCAGAGAGAGGAAAAATGTGGCTGAGGGAAGAAATTGTTCAGGTTTGTTCCCATCTTGAGTGACTGGAAGTCTGTAGTTCTATGTTGTTGGTATCTGCTGTGACTATTTGCTTGTGAAAGATAATTTTCATACAGAAGGATTAATAAAAAACCCAATTCCAATACTTCCCAAATTCAGGAGATGTTTTCAGTGGGGAAAACAAATGTCTTAGATGCTTTTTGGAAGTGGAGATTTGAAGGGAATCCTTCTGGAAATTAAACTTTGGAAATGGCAACCAACTGGAAATGACAATGAACAGCCATCATTTAATACAGTCTCGCGTAAATCACATAGCGACAGCTAAAGGATAAACAGTGTTTGAAATTTGCTGCCTATGACCATCAGACATATCAGATCAAACCTCCAGCCACTGAAGTACTGTAGAGGTTGTTGAACGTGATGCTTTTTGCAAGTTGTGATTATCTGGCTTTGTGGTTTTTCAGGGTGTACAGGAGACTGGTTCACTAGGTAAGATGTATTTGTGACATGTTCCAGGAAAACAGTTAATGAATTTCTTTGTCCATCTGAGTATTGCCTCAGTTAGTGTGCTTTGGAGAGATGTGTAATGGGAAGGCCTGACAGCGTTACTGGTTAGCACAGGAACTGCCTGTCTCCTTCACTTCCTAAGCTGATCCTTCTCACATGAGTTACATTGTTCTAAAAGGACAGGCCATCATTTCAAGACATCTGCAGCAGCTGCCTTGCTTGCTTTTCTGAATTTGAGTTGAGACAGGGCAAAGTCTGGCCTCAGAAGCCTGAGTGCAGCTCCAGTTGCCCTCTTGTTGCAAGCTTTCCTTGCTGCCCAAGAGAAACAGAGGCTTTGCTCACCCAAGTAAATGTGCTGCTGGGCAGGTACACCATGAGTATCCAAATTTGCTCACTGTGTTTGCTTGTATTGGGGTCCTCAGCCTCCCAGTTTTGTTCCCTTGTGTTTCATCACTCCTGCAGAAGGCAGCTGGGTTTCTGGGCAACATCTCCAACCAGACAGCTACTGAAATGAGATGAGATGTTCTAGCACAGATCCAGTCTGCCTAGTGTAAAGATTCAAGCTGGAAAGCAGACTTTAAGGCACATAATTAAAAAAGGAAGTTAACAATTATTTAAACATAAGTCTTAGTAGGGGAAAGGTGTAATCTGAATGTGTGATTTAGCTCACTGTAAATATTTAGTGACTACAGATCCATGGAACAAATCCATTGGCTTGACTTCCCCTCTGATGTGGGCACCTTGCTGTGGTGTGTGAGCTGCACACTCATTTGACGTGTAGGAGGACATAAGCCTGCTGAGATGCAAAAAAATCAGACAACACAAGAAGTGGGACAGTTGCCTTCCTTCTTGCAATAATCATATTGGGGTACATTATCAGCTGCTCTTATTATGTCAGGTTTAATGCTTACCGCTAACTGTGGTTGAGTGGAGTGTGGTTGAGTGTTTCTGTCTACCACAATACAGCATATGGACATGCTCTGTGACTGTTGTATTTTATGCTGGCCAGAGGGTGATCTCAATAGCAAAGTTAAGTCAAAAGATTGGAATTTTCTATTTTAGATAACAAGAAATGGAAGTGCTAGATTTTGCACCACAGTGTACAGAACACAATGGGAAAACCAGCATGCATTGTTCTTGCAGATAAAAGAGAAACAAACAGCAAAACAAAGGCCTACAGAAGTCAGAGTTGCTGCTAGAGAAAAATGTGAAACCCGCCTTAAAGTGAAAAAAGCAGTAAGTCAGCACAGCACTAACAGATAACACAGAAGATGACAAGTAATGTATCTCTTCAGAACCACAGACAATGCCTTTCCTTTTATAGTTGTAATTTCATTTGAAGGACATTAGTAGCTTCATCTTTACTGCACTCATGTGAAGAAAGCCTAGAAGAGGCCTAGAAGTTATACTTCCCTCAAAAGAAGTGTTAAGGGTTATCAGGTAAGCTAAAAAGTTGAACTAAAAGTTAAGTGATGTCCTTGCTGTTTGATGTTGAGGCATAAAAAGAGGCAGTGACAAAGCAGTGCATAGTTCAGGTTTTACTCCTTCCTACACATATAGTGTCCTCTGCATGAGGCACTTGTTGAGAGCGGAGATTTTGAAGACATCAGACATAAATGAATCAGGTAAGCAGCTTATCAAGGCACAATATTCCTTCTTGGGAAACCACCCTTCATAATGTCCTTTTGACTGCACTTAAAACAGCAGTATTAAGTGTAGCTACCAGAACTTTCTCACACATTTAAAATTGTCATCAATTATATAACTTTATACAATTTTTGCTCAAAGTTCTCTTTTAGAGTTTTTATGAACTTCCAACTTGCTTGCAGAACTAAGACTGGGTTTAAGAGAGTTACTTTTTTTCATGCCAGTATTGTACAAAGTCTTGTGTTTACCTTGCAGGCATCTTGATGTTGGTGCCAATGCAATTTATTCTTGTGATGATAAGAGACTGGCTTGTACTTGGTTCTTCTGTTAGCAGGGTGTTTTGAAAGTCTGTTCTGATGTTTGCTGGTTGTTTGTCTGCTATGTTCTTCACCACATCCTGCTGACTGAGTCTCAGTGCAACCTTCATGTTAATGTTCTGAGTTTGTAATAAATGTGTATCTGTGATATTTGTGAATAATATGCCCAGGCACTGCTGTGTTACATGATTGAAGCTTTACCTGATCAACTCACGTATCTTCCTCACAAATATATTATTTCTCCTGAGATTACATTTGATCCCAACAGGGTCTCCTGATGATAGGTTTGAGATGTCACTAGTTCATCAGCTATCGTATGCTTTGAACTTTGGAAGTCTCAATTTTTGTCTTACTTTTTCACTGCTGGCTCTTATAAAGCTCTAACAGCACAGAGACTACTGGCATGCATCTAGATATCAACATAGTAAGGTCTTGTGTGGGAGACATCCTCTCCCTCTGTTTGTTTGGGTTTTTTTCTCTCTTCTTGAGATTTTCTGTAATAGGCTTGAAATTTTTTCCTTTCTCTATTCTACTCAACCAGCTTTTACATTTCCTGGTAAATTGTTCAAACTCATTATGAACAAACTATAGTCTATTGTCTGAAATGACATAGTGTGGGATAACATTTGTGATGAAATGCTTTACTGCTTTGTTTGGGATGGTCACTGTGGTAGTGTCTGATAGTTCATCTTGTTTCCAGGAGGAGAGTTTTATATTAAAGAGTTTAGAATGAGTGTCTTGCTCTTTTTGACCAGATCACTTTTTCTCAAGATGATGCTCTCTGCAGTGCCCTGGCCAGACTCCAAGTCAGGAAATAATTTTCTGTCTATAAAAATCCCTCTCAAAATTGCAAACAGTCAAGTCCTAAAGACTCTTGAATTTAATTTGTCAGGTTATGGAACTGTTATCTTAAGATAATGAAAAGAAAACCCTAGATACTAACTCATTTTCCCACCCCTACCTTTATAAATTTTGTGGAAATAAAATTTAAGTTCTTACTAAAAATTTGCAAAACATTTTGGAATGTTGAATATGTTTCTCCAATTTTGTGACATATCCTCTGTTTCAGGCAGCTGTTGGTGTGTGCGTGTGTCACAAATCAATCTCTGCTTCTATCACAAAAAATGATAGTATGGTATTGAAGTCTCAGATCATCTTGTAAATCATATGCTGTGGTGTAATGAATTATCAGTTTAAAATAGCTTTATTTAACAGACATTTGAATTCAAAGTTCAATTCTTTTAAAAAAAGTTAATAAACAAAAAGATATCTTCCACTTGTTTTCTACAGTTTTTGTTGAACTTTTTTTTTTTTTCCCATGCAAATCCTTTGAAAGGAAGATTTTATTATTTTGTATAGCTAAAACTGTGCAATTATTTTCAATACTCAAATATGGGGTTTGCGGAATGTCTGCAGTGGAGAAGGAAGATGTAATTTATGAGCAAATGTTGGCTTGTATTTGAGCAAAGATGCCTGCTTATGAAGACTGCATGGATTCCCAAGTCACTAGGAAAAAAAAAAAAAAAAAACTCCAGACAAATTCACATTGTCAGTTTCATGAGAATGAAAAGGGAAGTAAAAATTTAAGTGTGTATTGTACTGTATGGAACAAAATAGTTAAAGGTTGACATGTTATTTTTTGGAATGAGAAAAATGGAATTAGTGAAAAGTCCCTTTGAGATCCTTTGGGAAGGAAGATGGCACATTGTGGCAGGATGCACAGTATTTTTGCTGTATTATTATAATCTTTCTAATTGTTCAGAGAAATAAAATGTACTTTGCTTGCCATCCTGTCCCTCAAATTTCCATCTCCTCTTAGAATATGCATTTGAACAGTATAAAATGATGTTTTGGCAAGCCCTGTTGAAGATAATTACACAGACACTTTATTTAGGTCAAAGCAACTGGGACTACAGTTTCTTCTTCCAAGTTCCTAGAGATTGTTATTTTTGTGGAGGGGTCATCTGCACAACTTAGAAATGAAGAGCCCTTGCATTGTATATGAGGTTTAATTTTGTCATGTTTTTTGTTGTGGTTTTTTTTAAATTTTTTTTTCTCTTGCTTGTCTTTGATCTGCACAGAATGAGGAAAATCTCCAGTTTGAATTTCAGAATTACACAAATTCTGAGTTTGAAGAATCACAGTGTGCTGCAAAACTGGTTAATCTTCTATAATGCTTGCTGTATGAAAGGAAGGAAATACCTTAATTGCATGTTGCAACAAGTGTGTTGTGTCTGTGCGTGCACGTGTGTGTACAAGTGCACTCGTGTGTATGAGTGCATGTATGCTCATATTTCCAACTCTGTGGTTGCAGTTGGCACAGAGAGGCAAACTAATAAATAAAGTTCTGACAGGTTGTATTAATCATTGCTACTCTTGGAAAACCACTTTCATAGGCCTTACTTTGTAAATCTCATGCATTAATCAGATGTTTAGTGCTCTCCTTCTGGGGAAACATAAACCACATGTGTTGTTTCCCTTCTGTAAACAGAGCAGGAGAACCTAATTTTGGGGTTCTCCAGAATTACAAGGTAAATCTACAAATTTGCAAAAGCCAGTCTCAGGCTACAAAGTGAAAACTGCAATTACTGATGCAGCCTAAACAGAGTATGAGGCTTGTGTGATGTGTAAGCATAAGAAAAACCACAGCAACTCACTCATCATCCATTTCAGTTATGTTCCAGAAGAAGCAAATTTGATTCACTCTTTTTTCTCGCTAAAGTAATAGCCTAGGAACAATGGATTATCATCTCTGTTAATAGTTTCCAAATTAGTTAAAAACTATAATTTCTTCAGGCTGTTCTACTAGTTGTATCTCTGATGTGTTCCATATCAAATTACTAAATAAAGGACATCATGGACTTCTCTAGTCCCTGACATAGAATCATAGAATAGTAAGGTTGGAAGGGACCTCAAGGATCATCTAGTTCCAACCCCCTGCCATAGGCAGCAACACCTCCCACTAGTACAAGATCACTCAAGGCCTCGTCCAACCTGGCCTTGAACACTTCCAGGGAGAGAGCAGCCACAACCTCCCTGGGCAACCTGTTCCAGTGCCTCACCACCCTCACTGGAAAGAACTTCCTCCTAACATCTAGTCTAAATCTTCCCTCTGCCAGTTTTTAAACCCATTGCCCCTAGTCCTGTCATCACAAGACCTTGTAAATAGTCCCTCCCCACAAGAACCTTCTTGTAGGTTCCCTTCAGGTACTGGAAGTCTACTCTAAGGTCTCCTGGAAACCTTGTCTTTTCCAGGCTGCAGAGCCCCAACTCTCTCAACCTGTCCTCATAGCAGAGCTGCTGCAGCCCTCTGATCATCTTCATGGCCCTCCTCTGGACCTGCTCTAACACTTCCATGTCCTTCCTGTGCTGGAGGCTCCAGAACTGCACACAGTACTCCAAGTGGGTTCTGACGAGAGCAGAGTAAAGCGGCAGAATC
>VWZE01015439.1:216756-278088 GCA_013396675.1 Eubucco bourcierii | reverse complement strand
ATCCCTGCCCTCTAGCAAGTCGACTGTGCCACACAGCTTGGTGTCATCTGCAAACTTGTCATCTGTGTTAATAGTTTCCAAAGAAGTTAAAAGCTAGAATTTCTTCAAGTTTTACTTATAGTTGTATATCCGATGTGTTCCATATGAAATTATTAGATAAAGGACATCTTGGGCTTCTCTAGTCCCTGACATCACAGTAGATGTTTTTATATATGCCCTATGGGATACCTATGTACTTATTCATATAACCATTTATTTGTGCATATTCTTATATCTGTATTTGTAAAGAAGAATGTACTTATGACCTGAGAATAACTTTTATAAATATAATAAAATGTCAGAAAAGTTCTGTCTTAAGAGTACAAGCAGAGAAAAATTTGGGTTTTTTGTATAGTCACAGAACTTTAAAAAAAAAAAAATCCTGTTAAACTACAGCTGTGTGGTGCTCTTTGGGTAATAATCTATGCAGTCAAGGGATGGCATCAGGCTCCAGCCATTGCTTACCAAATGATTCCCTCCTTGGCTCAGTGCTAGGAGAATATTCTCCATCAGCTATACTAGATATTACATGAACTATATTAATTATCTTGGGGTGGTTTGTTTGAAAACATGTGCCATAGGGATGCCGAGTTCTATCATATCTTGTTTATTCTTCAGAATTATTTTCCAGTATTACGTTTCCTGCCTTGTAGAAGGTGTAGAAGCAGAGGGATCATCTAAAATCAAAAGAAGAAAAGTGAAAGACTTTGCTAAGATGATGGAAGTTTGTACAGTCCTTTATTTATTCATTCAGAGTCCTGTGAAGTGGAATAATTTAATTAGGAGATGGTACAAGTATTCAATTGAAGTGCTACAGGTAAATTCTGTAATTGCCACACAGAGCATCAAATGTGGCTTCATGCATGCTGTCTGCTCTTATATGATTACATCAGTATGATCTATTGTGCGATCAGTATTCCTTCTCATTTTCAGTGGGAACTCCAATGAGATTCCATGTGTCTGTTAGACTCCTGAATAACTTTAGTTGGTTACAGTACAATCAAGTACTAAAAATGAAAATTATTAAGAATTTTGTCTGCCAAAATTAATTTTTGATTAGCATTTGTTTAGTACCCCACGATCCAGAGAGAGAGTTTGTTTTAAGATGGCAAATTGAATTTGATACTGGTAACTGCAAATAGTTATATAGAGGGAGGAATCCTCCCAAAAATCCTTGTCTGTTCAAATCTGCATATCCATGGACAGGATGGTATAGGTAGCCAGAGATGTTGAAACAATTTTTGAGAGTTGTTCAGAAGGATCAGCTCAAGAAAACCAAATGACTAGGTAAAGAATGGAGAGGAAAACTGAAAGCATCATTACCTTATTATGTATGTTCATGACATTATTGTATCTTAAATGTTGAATGCAGCTATGACTATTCTACCACAAAAGACAAAAAAGGAGCCTGAAAATGGCAAAGAGAAATGTGGTATTTTTTGACCAGATGCAGGAATACCTTCCATACACTGTGGACTGGAAAAAGCTGGACTTTTATCTTGGAAGAAAATTCTAATTGGATATGACAGAAGTCTATAATATAACTAATATTGCAGATAATGAGACTAGGGAAAGATTGGGCTCTGTTTTTCACAATCCAGTGAAATTGTTAACTTTTAAACAAATAAAACCTTTTGTTTAATCAAAACAAATAACAGGATATAGTGGAAGTGAAAAATTAAAATGAGTTAAGAAAAGAATCAGACATATTCCTCCAAGTCCAGCGGTGGTTGTTAAACCATATGTTCTATAAGTAAACTCTGCTTCACAGGGTCTTTAAAACTGATTGAGGGAAGCTTGGCAGGGAAACTGGAAACAAGACCCAGCCTGGAGCTGTCTGCTGTTTCCCTGAACATCTATCACTGAGCACAGGCTGGGCCGACTGCCATCTGATCCAGGATGGGTTTTATATTGTTGTGTATCCAGTGCTTAGAAATATTGTCTTACACTAGACTTATGTTACTATTTTTATTAGCACTTTTTTACCACTTTGGGACCTTTTGTGTGCTGCTCTGCCCACCTTCTTGGGTTCAGTCAGACAAATCTAGCCCTGTGGTAATGGTTTGAGTATAAAAACAAGCCGTGGAAGAGATCACAGGAGCTTGGAGAAGTGACTTGCTCTTGCTCACGCAAGCACTGAGCGTTATCTGTCTGTGATGAATTCTTGACCTTGTTAAAATGAATGGCATAGCTACCTTTGGCTCCAAAAGAGTTAGTTCTTCGCCCTTTGTAATGAAAATCCTGTAGACATTAGTATACTGTATTCTGAATTATGATATATATTAGAATAGGCTAGTTCAGGCTAGAAAAGTAATTAAAGGCTGCTCTTTCCAATTAATGGAAGCCTATTTACCTTACTTTCAGAAACTCTGAACTCCTTCCATCACTGTGCGTGATACTTATCACAAGCTGCCTTGGTGATTATCCAGTGAGGAGCTTAATGCAGAGAGCTCTAAGAATTCAGGAAAGGCAAGAGACAGCCCTTAAGAGACAGCATGCATCTAGCAAAATAATCTGAAAATTAGTTAATCCTTTTTTGCAGGTATTCCTGCCTTGCATGTTGGTGTTCCAAGACTTACTCTAAATTTTCTAGTTGCATAAGTTAACTTCAGCAAGGAAACCCCCTGGGGAATACAGCAGGGCCTGTGAAAGGGGGACCTGGATGTTCTTGATTATGAGATGTATATCTCAAATAGAGTAGGAATGATTTTAATCCAGATTATGATATTTGTATTCTTTTCAAGTTAGCTGCATAAGGGAAAACTTATTAACATCTCAAATCTATGGTAGAAAAATTATTTCCCATATTAAGATAAAAATCTTCAAGTTAATTTTAAATGTTACATATTTGTTTTCTTCCTTGGTTTGCCTTTTCTTTATGAGATTTCTCTTGTCCCAGTGCATTTCATGAATAATAATCTTAAATCTTCAAAATAACAATAGGACTTGGATTTTCTTCCACATTAACTGGACGACAGTTTTTGAACACATGCTAGAGATCTGGAGCCACTTCCTTGTGAAAACTGAATCAAAGGAGCTTTGTTGATTCACACAGTCTGATTTTTCTCTGTTCTGGGCTTTGCTGCTAGCCCCAGATTTCATGCTACAAGAAACCATCAGAGTTACCATCATCACTGTATAACTGGCTCTATGCTTCCAAAAGCTAGGAGAAGGAGAAATACAAATGATCTGGAGAATATTAGTACTAGAAGTTGTTTCAAATTTAGTAGTACAAGGTGCAAAGTACTTCACTCAGGAAACAATAATTTCTGCTAGAAAAAAGGAGGCAGAAGATGAATAAATATAATCGCCTCAAACATTGCAGACTGATACACAGAGAAGTACCTAAGACATTGACAGGCTATGAGAATTGGGGCTCTTCAGCCTGGAGAAGAGAAAGCTTTGAGGAGACCTTGTAGTGGCCTTCCAGCATCTGAAGGGAGCTTACAGGAAGGCTGGGGAGGGACTATTTACAAGGTTTTGTAATGACATGACAAGGAGTAATGTGTTTAAACTGGAAGAGGGAAGATTTAAACTAAATGTTAGGAAGAAGTTTTTTCAGTGAGGGTGATAAAACACTGGAACAGGTTGCCCTGGGAGGTTGTAGATGCTTCCTCCCTGGAGGTGTTCAAGGCCAGGTTGGATGAGGCCTTGAGTGACCTGTTCTAGTGGGAGGTGTCCCTGCCTACAGTGGGGGGTTGGAACTAGATGATCTTTGAGGTCACTTCCAACCTAAACCATTCTATGAGTCTCATATGATTCTATGACAATGATGTGGCTGACAACGATGTGCCTGTGAAAATGGCCAATTAAATTCTAGGTAGGAAATAGTAAAATATTAAAGATACTACATAAGGCATAAGAAGGAAGTCCTCTTGAATAAGACACAAAATGCTATTCTAATCATTCTCACTGTGAAAAATTAATTTAAATGCAGGAAAAATTCCTATGCAAATCTGCTAGGAAAAAGAGGAAAGCAACCTGTCTCAGAAAAAGAAACCAAAATAGCCGAAGAGCTCAACAAGAGGAGCTAGTGCCCTGCATCAGCCTTTCTGCCTGAGAACACTATTTCTGTCTTCACAATGCATAAAAATAACCTAGACCACCATACTGTGGTCAAATGATGTACAAGAGCTACACATAAATCCTAAACTAAATCACTTCTGATGTCTTTTGAGATTTCACAGATTGCTTTCTCATAGGTAATTTTTAATATATCAGTCTTCTTCAGGTAGGAAAATTAGTATACAGTATGCAACACTGAAACTACTTCTTATCTGCTCTACATATGGATACCATCAGGGCAAGCTGCTTCACATAAAGATATTGTTAGTGGGAGCGTAACAGCATCCACGCGAGGACTGCACAGAGGATTGATTAACTTTTGGTGCCTAAGGTGCTTCACATAGAAGCCTAGTCACATCCAGAGGGCAATCACATCTTAGGTGGGTTGAAACACCCTGGAGAGATGTCTCTCTCTTGACTAAGCAGTGTGATTTGGCACTCAGATTTGGTGTCTCAGACAGTGTCTCTGTAGCATCTTGTATGTAAATCCCTCTCCTTCATGCAGAATTGCTGGTGTGCTTCACATTCTCACCCCAATGTGAATAGACTTCTAGATGATGATGAGACCAGCATCAAAGAATAAAATCAGTGGTTTCTTTGTCACTGATTTGAAGGTAAGAGGATTGGTCTTATATTAACATTCCTAGCCAGAAGATGGTTTCTTAAAATATGTACTTTGCCATGAATCCCTTCCTTTCAGGGCAAGAACATGGTAGTTAGCTCATTCTAGGTTTTTTTTCTGGTTCCTTCTACATGATTAATTCAAGCCTTTGAGGAAGAATTACTTCCAGGTTGACTTTTCCACTGGTTGGAATCTCTCCTGTCAGGATTATGAAGCTGTCTCCCACACAATTTAAAAACCTCTTTGATGTAGCCTGTATCTTGCTCTAGCTGCACAGTAAATATCTGGGAAATTAAACTCTCCAATCGGGAGGGTATCCTGTGGTTACAAGTATCTTGAGAGTTGGTCCAAGAATTAATATTCTTGCTTTCCTCCAGTCTTGGTGATCTATAGCATTTACCTCCTGTAGATTCTCCTTTGATTTTCATTCCTTTTGTCTTTATCCAAGAATTTCAGTACCCTATTCTCTATTTTCATATTGTTGTCTGCTAGCATTGGAGATGTTTTTCACATACAAACACATCCCTCCTCTGTCTCTTGCCCTTGTATCTCTTCTCTACAAATTGAACCTGTCTGTACTGATATACTGGTTATGAGAATCACATTACAAGGTTTCACTTGCATTCATACTTTCCATTATTTAGTGATACTTCTAGTTCTTCTTGCTTGTTTCCCATACAGAATTTCCATTCACATAAGATTACTTTATGACTTTAGTACTCTTATTATACATCTTCACTTTCAGAGCCTCAACTTCTGTCTTACTCTGTGTGTTAAAATCACACACTTGATTCTTTTCATTAAGCACAAGCTTCTCCTTTCAGCTTATTTTAAAGCTCACATAACAATCCATTTTTGTACCTCAGACATTGTCACTCTGTCTTAGTGGAGACCATCTAAGCAAAGCAGCCATCTCACATCACAGAAGATGACCAAATGCTCCTGATTCTAAAATCTCTTTGTGCTGTGGAAGAATACGGTGATTGGTGTCTCCTGTATGTCTTTTCTTTCTCTTTTCTCTTTTCTTCCTTTTCCCCTCTCCCCTCCCCTCCTCTCCCCTCCCCTCTCCTCTCCTCTCCTCGCCTCTCCTCTCCTCGCCTCTCCTCTCCTCGCCTCTCCTCTCCTCGCCTCTCCTCTCCTCGCCTCTCCTCTCCTCGCCTCTCCTCTCCTCGCCTCTCCTCTCCTCGCCTCTCCTCTCCTCGCCTCTCCTCTCCTCGCCTCTCCTCTCCTCGCCTCTCCTCTCCTCGCCTCTCCTCTCCTCGCCTCTCCTCTCCTCGCCTCTCCTCTCCTCGCCTCTCCTCTCCTCGCCTCTCCTCTCCTCGCCTCTCCTCTCCTCGCCTCTCCTCTCCTCGCCTCTCCTCTCCTCGCCTCTCCTCTCCTCGCCTCTCCTCTCCTCGCCTCTCCTCTCCTCGCCTCTCCTCTCCTCGCCTCTCCTCTCCTCGCCTCTCCTCTCCTCGCCTCTCCTCTCCTCGCCTCTCCTCTCCTCGCCTCTCCTCTCCTCGCCTCTCCTCTCCTCGCCTCTCCTCTCCTCGCCTCTCCTCTCCTCGCCTCTCCTCTCCTCGCCTCTCCTCTCCTCGCCTCTCCTCTCCTCGCCTCTCCTCTCCTCGCCTCTCCTCTCCTCGCCTCTCCTCTCCTCGCCTCTCCTCTCCTCGCCTCTCCTCTCCTCGCCTCTCCTCTCCTCGCCTCTCCTCTCCTCGCCTCTCCTCTCCTCGCCTCTCCTCTCCTCGCCTCTCCTCTCCTCGCCTCTCCTCTCCTCGCCTCTCCTCTCCTCGCCTCTCCTCTCCTCGCCTCTCCTCTCCTCGCCTCTCCTCTCCTCGCCTCTCCTCTCCTCGCCTCTCCTCTCCTCGCCTCTCCTCTCCTCGCCTCTCCTCTCCTCGCCTCTCCTCTCCTCGCCTCTCCTCTCCTCGCCTCTCCTCTCCTCGCCTCTCCTCTCCTCGCCTCTCCTCTCCTCGCCTCTCCTCTCCTCGCCTCTCCTCTCCTCGCCTCTCCTCTCCTCGCCTCTCCTCTCCTCGCCTCTCCTCTCCTCGCCTCTCCTCTCCTCGCCTCTCCTCTCCTCGCCTCTCCTCTCCTCGCCTCTCCTCTCCTCGCCTCTCCTCTCCTCGCCTCTCCTCTCCTCGCCTCTCCTCTCCTCGCCTCTCCTCTCCTCGCCTCTCCTCTCCTCGCCTCTCCTCTCCTCGCCTCTCCTCTCCTCGCCTCTCCTCTCCTCGCCTCTCCTCTCCTCGCCTCTCCTCTCCTCGCCTCTCCTCTCCTCGCCTCTCCTCTCCTCGCCTCTCCTCTCCTCGCCTCTCCTCTCCTCGCCTCTCCTCTCCTCGCCTCTCCTCTCCTCGCCTCTCCTCTCCTCGCCTCTCCTCTCCTCGCCTCTCCTCTCCTCGCCTCTCCTCTCCTCGCCTCTCCTCTCCTCGCCTCTCCTCTCCTCGCCTCTCCTCTCCTCGCCTCTCCTCTCCTCGCCTCTCCTCGAGTCTCCTTTCCTCCAATGCCTTGTATTGGAAGGCTCTGTGAAAAAAAATAAAAAAATCACCTGGGCTGATTTCAATTTCATTTCTTTCCCTGTTTCTTTTCCTTGATCTCTGAGGAGGTCTTTCACCTTCCCTAAAGAAAATTATAGCTGTTCCTTAAATCAGAGATTGCTTATCAAAAAAAAAAAAACCCCCAAAACCCCCCCCCAAAAACCCACNNNNAAAAAACCCACAACCCCCCCCAAAAAACCCCCCAACAAAACCAACAAAAAAACCCCAAACAAACAAAAAAACAAACACCAAAACCCCCAAAAAACCCAACCAAAAGAACACCCCAAAAGCCCAATCCAGTCCCCCTTCTTTATAAATAAACAGGAAAAAATTAGACTAAAATGAAGCAAACGTTCCACATTGCTGCAGTTATCAGTATGCTAATGTCAGTGCTCTGCAGTATTACTGTGGAAATACTGCAGTATTACTGTGGAAACAGTGATGTGAGTTATTAAAAGAAACATGATCTACTGTCAAATGGCTGCCAAAAAAAGAAGGGTCAAATTTTTATAAACCTTCCTATTAAAAAGAATAGCAGAAAACTGAAAGTCCAATATAACATCGATGAAGATTTTGAAGTCAGAGCTCATGGCATCACAACAACATCACAGACCCAGCACTCTGGGAGATGTTCCTGGACCATGAAGGATCACTGAAGGGATAAGCAGTAATATTATTTGTATTTTAACAGATAAATGCCGTTTAGCTGTATTCCTGTTTTAACAGGGAATTTGAATGACGATTCCTGAGTTTCTCTGAGGTTGGTTCACTTAGCAGCACTCTTTGATATTTGTAAAATGCCAGCTTTCTATGAATATAGGAGTTTGGCAAAGAAAGAGAGAACTATTCATTAAAATTCAAAAGTACATAAATGACAAATAAGGAAGTAATTTAGAGAATGTATCTGGCATGTGGGGTGTGGAAACCAACAAAGTAGCCTACTGCAACTTTGACTACATTTGAAGTTATGCATTTAACTCATCCTTCTGATCTCAGGCTAGCTGGAGTCTGCAGAAGTAGCGTTTTCAGTCCTGTGAGAGGCACCAGATGTGCTTTATACCGAGGTCAAGTGATGGCCTCTAGATATAGTGAGGCCAGGGTAAAGGCTGAAGAGCTGGGCCATCTGCTGCCCATGCTCCATGGGGTTGATGGAAAGTGACAACAATGACATAACCAAATAACAAATACAGTAAATACAGTGATGTAACCAAGAGCTGAGGTTTTTGTATCAATTGCCACATGAGGGCAGGAACTGATGTTGCCCAACTGATGGGAATTTTTTTTTTTTAATAAGGTACAAAGGCAACACATGGCTATCTTTCCACGAGGATTAGAAAAGCTTGTTTTGTCTCTGCTGTGCTTAGAGCTGGTCTGCCTTTGGACATCATCTAGACTAGGACAAATTAAGGGGCATTTTTTCCTTGCTTAGGCTAGAAGCTTGAGATTCTGAATATTCATTGCTATTTCTACTTGGAAAATCGAGACTGATGAAACCAATAGTGGGATCACCGTACATGTCAACTGCACTGTTGGTACTTAGAAACAAAAGTGATTTCTAGTCAAGCTCACATTATCTACCCCGGGAAAAACCATCTCAGAGACGTCAAAGCTTCCTTTGAAAGAGCAATTGACTTTGCATACCACAACGATTGTGCAGTCTGCATTAAGATCTGTGCTGCTGCCTCTTCACAGGCAGTTCTTTGCATAGGAGAAAGCCAGTGAGTTTGGAGGCAAGGTCTGAAAATATGCAGTACCATGAAAAAATATTGCAGAAGCTCTTTGCTTGCAAAGAAATAGAAATATCAACCTATTGCTTCTGATAAGCACACTGGTACACACTAAAGCCAGGAACTACCTTTACTTGTGTGCCATTTGAAGGTACACAAACTGCACGGTATCTTCATTGTTCACAATGGTAATTAAGTCACTACATTATCTCATCACGGTGAGTCACTTAACTGGCATCACAGTTGCAAGATGGGAAAATTTACCAAGATGGAAAATTATGGGTCAGATTAACTCCTAGTGTAACGTTCAGAAGTATTATGCCCTGAATACATCTGGCCCACCCTTTATAAATTAGATTGTGTTTAATGTGCTTCGGAGAGGAGATGAATCAGACCTGCTGTTTGGAAAAAAAAAAAAAAGAAAAAAAAGAAGAAAAAACCGTGTCTCATGTTTTTAGTTTGCCCATTCCTTAGGGCAAAAGACTGTTATAGTTTGGAAATAATCTCTTATTTTTCCAGAAAAGGCCTACCTGCAGCTTCAGCAGTAGATCACCAAGAGAGTGTATCTTCTGTACCAGGTCATGGGAGTTCAGTGCAGAGTTGTACAGTAGAAAGAGCATGCCTGCAGTCTCTTAAAGACATCACACTGCTGTAAGTCAGCCATGCACATGGCCCTGAAGGGATATCTAGAAGGCACTTAAAGCTGTAACATCACACACAAAGGTCTGAGACAGGAATCAAGTCTAAAATATACAATCACATTTGAAACGAGTTTTACAACAGGCCATGAATATCTGTTTCTGAAAAGCCCCTGTGACTGAATTTTCCTTTTGACCGTCACATTTTTTTTTTTTTTTTTAGTAAAAGAAGGAATACAGAAACTGTTGCTACTGTAATAATTTTACTGATGACTTGCATTATTCCTGAGTGACAGCTCCTTAATTCAATTGCAGGAAAATACAGACATCATGCCCAGGTAAACACTCATTAACTTTTCTTGACAATCCTTTTTAAATTAAAGGGAGGAAAAAAAAAAAAAAAAGGCACTCCAAGCTGCTGCCAAATTTGGCAGCTCTGATCTTGTCCTGACTCTAAGCTCAAGGAGCATTTACCAGTCTTTGTTTCTGAGGACACCCATGTGCTCAAAGCAAAGCGGGCTCTGTTATCTCCGGCAGGCTGGTGGCTCCGGTGCCCATTGCCGCATTGGTGATACCAGCTGGGAAATGTGTGGAGTAAAAGCCCTCGGTGGCTGCAGAGTCGTGCTTTTGGTTTTTAGCTTTGTAGATAAAGTTAAGTGTGTAAAGATGAGGGTTCAGGGAAGGAGAGTCTGAGCCTGTTGAACTTGTTTTTCTCTCTTCCAAGTTTACAGTCGGTGGCGGTATCTGTAGGGATTCAGACAGCAATAAAAGGGAGGCATAGAGGTTTCCTGACAAAAACCTCAAACCCTGGTATCTCTTTTGTTTTCACCCTAGTCTACGGCCACTGACATTACTCCCTTACACCATGGATGGATAATAAGCCCCCTTCTCAGGAACAGAAAAGCTCTTATACATTTTAATGTGACCTTAGACAGTGCTTTTCAGAAATCACAGGCACATCTGACTACACTTGAGGTTGAATTGAGCTAATGGCATTCACCTCATCTTTAGATGCAAAATTGGAAGATAAAAAGACCTTGATGTGAAAAGGAAAGGGGGGTTGTGGGGAGCGGGGGTGGGAGGAAGAGAAGCAGATTAGAGATATTGCTTAAAAATCTTATGATTGCTAGTTGATAACGAAATGTCTCCTTCTCTTTCTAAAAACCCTATGGGCTTGCAAGATGTCCTTGTGCTTTTATTTTTAATGATAGAATCTTTTTATTCCCTGGCCAAGGAAATTTCAATGTTGCTGCATATGTGGCCAGGAGATACGTTGACCTTTAGCAAATCTTATTTTTAAAATCAGATGGAACAGTTATTGCAATATTCCAGCCCTGTAAGATTAAAAAAGAGCTTTCTTCCTCTGTAATCAGACGTGGATTAAATTTATTAAAGGTGCAGTATTTTTTTTAAATGACACTTGCCAGTCTTACTGAATTCTAATAAGCCATCTGAAGATTTTGCATCCTCCTGCCTTTTTAAATTTTTTTTTAAATTTTTTTTTTTTTAAAGCTGAAACCAAGGCATTATAAAAAGAGTGGGATAACTTGTTCGACTAGCAAAGAAACTTGATGTTAACAGGAGAAGGGCAGCAGACAAAAGAACGCATCTGAAACATTAATGAATGATAATGCTGAGCAACAAAACGTGCAAAGAAGCATACAACGAGGAAATTCAATGAGGAAAATAGAATTTAAAGACCAAAGTAAATCTACACAGTGAAAAGGTGCAACTGACACCGAAAATGGCTTTAAAAATTCAAGCAGTGAGTTGGTTGTAATAATTTCAGTTCAGTCCCTGAGCAGAACTGTCTGCCTGTTGGGTGCATATGCACATTTGAGAACACAAGACCAGCCAGTTCTTTTTGAATGTTTGTATTTGCTAAGTACAAAGAGTTTCTCGGGGTTGTCCAAAATGTAACTAAAGCCATAATACTTCCTCTTGGGAGTGTAGAGACTGACTAAGTGGGGTCCTTCACACTGTTGTTGAAATGTTCAAAATAAATTCGGAGACTTTTTCAGCACCTTCGATTGAAATGAATCTATTCTGAGTCTTCCTTGAAAATCTTGACTTCTAAGTGTGGTTACAAATCTGTTGATGGCACAAGGTGAAGTGTGCAAGGACAGTCACGAGAAGTTTCTTTTTAAGCATATTCATCCTGTCAAAATAATTAGTAGAGACCTAATTAAGAATCTGATCTATGTCACTGGTTGTGGCTAGCAAGGGAATCTTTCTACCTGAACTTCACAGTCCTATTTAGCCAAAATGTTCAGTGTTTCTGAACCTGCTTTGCAGAATCAGTCTGGATGTGTGATAATCATGGTGGAACTTTTCACAGATGGTCTTCTGGAAAAAACCCCAAATTTTACATAGCGATATGCAGAGCTCTGGGTTACATGCGGTGTTGCAACCTTGCAGTTTGGCTGGGGGTTTTGGTCAGGATGGTGCTACAGGACCAGCAGGGGTACTGGGATACTGCCCCTTCCACACCACCTCAGAGATGCTGTCCAGTCTCGTGTGCTGTCAAAGCACCTTCCAACATCTCATCTTGAACTTCCCAGTTCTCATTCTGGTTTCTATTTCTTATTCCCCAGGAGATGCCTGTTATTGGAATTATATGATACATAGAGCCAAATGTGTCCCCAGGGCAACTTTGAAGACACTAGTAGATTAGCATGTGAGATAAATTCGGTCATTCCTGTGATGCAGAATCTCCTCTTTTTATCCCTAAATAAACATTAATTAAATTTTTTTATATACATAAAACATATGAAAGTAAAAAAAACTACCCCAACTACTCCTGCATTAATGTTATAAGAAATATCACGAGCATGAAAGCTAGGAAATTAAGTAATTCAAGCTAGCCTGGAAAATTGAAGCATCAATGCTAGCTAACGGGAGCTGAGAATTAACTACCTGACTGCAATTTGCTAGTCACACTACTCCCTTATGATTTTCATTATATATAGGGAAACAACTCTGCTTCGAATGTGTGATTTTTTTTAAATCCAGATGCTTTAGGAGCCTTACATTTTAAAAATGATTTTTTTTCTTTCTGCTTGCCTTTATCTCCTTATAACAGTCTTTTTTTCCTCTTTTTTTTCTTTCTTTCTTTTACTTTTGCTCTTCCTTTCTCTTTTCTTTCTTTCTTTCTTTTTTCCTTTCTTTCTTTTCTTTCTTTTTCTTTCTTCCTTCCTTCCTTCCTTCCTTCCTTCCTCTCTTCCTTCCTTCCTTCCTTCCTTCCTTCCTCTCTTCCTTCCTTCCTNCTTCCTTCCTTCCTTCCTTCCTTCCTTCCTTCCTTCCTTCCTCTATCTCTCTCTTTTTCTGTTCCACTTCCTTTGTCTTTTTTCTATTTTTTATTTTTCTTCTTTTTTTACTCCTCTTTCCCTTTCCTCCTTTTTCCTTCTTTCTCCTCTGCTGTTGATAGCAGTGCCTAAAAGTATGCCAGGGTTCTTATGATAATTTTCCAAATAAAAATTATTATTATTAGAGGGTGGTCCATTATTTCCTGTGTTTTAAAATGTACTTTAAATTGCTTTTATGATATTGTACAATGCCCCAAGCACTTCAGTGGGGGAGCACTTTATAAATAAAATTATTATTATTATGCTTAGTGCACATGTCAGCAAGTGTTCATAAGAAATAAGTGACTGGTACCCTTGCCCTCCAGAGACTGAGAACCTTATTTCTTTAACTTGACTTTCACCGGCCTGAAGTCTGGGTAAGAATTAGAGTCAGTCCTAATCTTGTTCTTCCTATTGGCACAAGAAAATGAGCTGTCATTGAGTAATGTTGGTAATGAAGGGCCATTTTTATAATTCCTTCTACAGTGTATGCTATAACCACATTCCTTCTTTTTAATTTGAGGATGTAAAGATGTCAAATGTGAAAAAAAAAAGTTCTTAAGATTTCTTCTGGAAGATTCATGTGTGTTTTGTGCATGGTGGACTGGCAGAAAGGCAGGAATCATCTTGTATTGTCTTAATGTTAAAACTTAATAAGCAGTTTGGAGTGGTATCTGGAGAAGGTGTTGGTCCTAAGTTCTAATGGTGTAGTTTGTGAATTCTACAATTCTTTAATAGTTTTTTTTTTCCCTTTAGATGAACTATAAAGAAAAATGATAATGTAAGCACTGCTAGTTACTCTAGGTTGGGATTTAAGATTACAGCATTTAGTAAGATTATATATTTGATGAACAAGGCGAGGTGGTGTGTGTCAGCCTTTGAAGGGGTTACCTCGCTTAGGAAGTGAGTATTAACAGCATCTCAGCCCTACCAAGATTAATGTCAGTGGAATCAAAACTGGCATTAGCAGAGCACTGTTGTCAGGAAGCTCACAACAGTTCAATAACTTTAACATACTGGGTAGATTTCAGTGAGTGTGTCAAAGACTGGTACTGCTTAAAAAGGCATGTGGCAAGTAGGAAGTTTTAATATAAAGATCATAAAATATTTGAATACCAAATGTATAAGTGTTAAGCATTACTTGTGGGTACTTGAAAAAAAAGAAAACCAACAAACTTTTCCTCCCCGCCACTCCCCACATTTAAAAAAAAAAAATTTAAATATTTTTTTACTCCTTCTTCTTCTTGTTTTTAGACTAGAATTCCCATCTATGAAGTACAGGACTTAATACAACCTTGTACATATATTGTTGCCAATGAATCTAATGAGGAAATGTGGTTTGTTTTCTAATGATAATAAGAAGGATAAGTAAGAGAGGGATGAAAACTGTTGTTCATGGGTTCGTTAAACATGATGCTGTATGTCTTGGGTTTGATTTTCACTTTCATGTTTCTTAACTTTTTTCTCTGGCTGCATCAAGTTCAAGAACTATAAAGAACTAACTGTAAAAGACCCTTTGCTAACTACGAAGGCCTTTCACTGATCTTTGAATCCAGAGAAACACTGATGAAAGCCATGACAAGTATATATAAACATATTTTTAGGGGTACTTAAAAAATGACATAATGAGGGCGGTCCTTTTTTGCACCTCTTTCCCTGACGAAAGGAACAAAACAAGCCCGTGCTCCCAGTTCCCAGGCACACAAAGGCCGGTGTCATCCCGTTCGAACCGCAAAATGGGGCCGGCAGAGGGGAACTCGGGGCATGCCTGAAAGCTGCCTGCCCGGCCCGGCCCGCGCCTGCCGCTCCTGCCCGCTGGCCTTGCCCGGCCCCGCGCCCGCCCTGCTCTGCTCGGCCCCTGCCTGCTCTGCCTCCGGGCATGGAAAACTGGAAGCGGGAGTTGTTTTTGAACCGTCTGAGCAGCTGCTCTGCTCTCCTCTCCGCCCTCCCAGTCCATCCGCGAGTGGGTATTGCCTAGATTGAGTAGTGATGTAAACTAGGAAATATTTTATTTTTCGGCTTGCTTTGTCAGACCTTTCGAGCTGAAAGCACACGGCTGTGCTCTGTGTAATTGCCCGGTTCAGCGCTGCTGCGCACTGCGTGAGTCTTAAAATGATTCGGGAGCTGCATTCGACGCTAACGCTTCTTGAGAAGAACTCGGGATTAATTTCGATGATACAATAGCTGTTTAGTTTGCAGGTCAAATACAGATAGTATACCGTGCCACATACATTTGTAACAATGACAAGTTTGGGGATGTTAGTGTCTTTGGGAGGGAAAGAAAAGACATACTCATTTGGGGAGGAGGGTTTATTGTTGCTAGCCTGTTAATTTGTCTAACTAAAATATGAACTCTTAGAAAGCTAAAATGATATGATGAAAGAGTGTAGTGTGCTAATTTGCCTCTGGTATAGGTCTTTTATAGACAAAGGAATTTGGTTGCAAATGATATGAAGTAATATTTTAGCACAAGCCTTAAACTATTATTGTCCATTCCCATACTCGTCTCCCTGTGTATCTGCACAGATTTTTTCACTGTCCCTGCCGTTGTGGAAAGAGAGTACTTTACACAGCTTTCTCTTTTATAAGTTCCTCGGATTTGAAAATCTAAATCTCGAAATCTGACTTCTTGTCCCTCCTGAATCTAAATAGCTGCTTCTGCTCCTCAGTTTGCTACTAAAAATCCAGTACTACTGGGAAGGAAAGATAAATAAATATTAAAAAAATATTATTTGCTTTAAATGTATGAAGTGTTCCAATAATTTTAAACAGTTTAATTTAAATTTTAAACTGCAGATCTTCAGCCTCTAATCACTTCTAAACTGAAGTGGTTTTAACCAAATGTGAAGTGCTGCAGAGTTTGAAATGATTATGCCTGGAGTAGATTACTGTAAACTTTGGAGAGGGTTACAAACTCTCTCTCTCTCTCTCTCTCTTTTTTTTTTTAAACAAGCACTTGCACAACATTGAACAGCTCTTGCTGAAGAAGGTGAAGGGCCAAGAGGAAAGCACTATTTAATAGTGCAAGACAAAAACAGTAAAAGGATTGAAACATTTGAAAGTTTTCAGAGGTACAGTGTTCGAGGCTGAGGAAAACTCAGAAAGCGCTTCCCACCCTGAGAGCCCTGACAGGGCCAGGGATGTACTGAGCTGTGGGTGCCAGGCAGTGAGAGTGCCAGGGATCCTGCAGTCCCCGTGCTTGTGTGCTGTGGGAAGGCGAGCCTTGCTGAGGCTCTATGGAAAGGAAGGTAGGTTGCAGCACGGGGATGGTTAACACTTGCAAATTCACAGCTATGTTTTTAGGACTCTTTCCAGCATTAGTTTCTCTTCAACGTTTTTATTTTAGGGGTTTCAGTCTTTGCATTATGTGTTTTTCCTGTTGGAGGGAGGGAGTAAGAAACTTAAACTAGAATTCAGAAGCTAGTCCAGGACTCGGCTCCAGCTGGAAAAACACATGTGCTGGCATTCAGCTCCTGTAAGCTCCTTTCTGACTATTTTGAATGCTGGCATTGTTACAATAGGCAGGGGAGCAGCCATGATAGCCCAGGGTGACAAATTGCTCAGTCTTGTGCATATATGTTTTTGCCTGGCTGGTTTTTATTAGCATGTAAGCATCGTCTATGGACTGCGCATTCCTTGCCTTTCATTTTCATGACCACGTCCAGTTCAGACGACTGACAGATTCACTATGTGATTTCCAGTTTTTGATGATTAACTTTGTGACAGCGGTCTTTATCTTTAACATTAGTATGATGATTATAATGAAGGCCTGCATGATGGGCAGCGTGGAAATCAGACTGGGTGCTGCCTCCTTAACTCTGATGATAACTTTCTGTTAGTTTAACAAAAAACCAGAACACCACTGTATGGATTAAATGAGGAAAAAGGGAGAACTGCCGAATCTGATTATTTGGGTTGCTGCAGTGGGTCAATATGTAGCTATTTTATACTACACTCCTTCACGAGGACGTTGGTAGTTATTTAAGTTTCCTCAGGCGACTAATCCCATTGACTTAAGTGGAACTACACATATGTGTGCGAGAGCCAGGGCCTTGTTATGAAGAGAGAATGTAAATAAACATCAACTTTTTCTCCTTTGCTTAAAAGGAGACTCTTATAAATGAATGAAACCAAATGAACAAACAGAAAACGGGTGAAAGAGAAAACATGCCTTCTTACTGAAAGAAAAATGTTACATGCATCACTTCAGATCTGGCAGCCTCTTGTCTCTTACAGACTCTGTTTTTGTTTGCTTAGAGATGACTGAATTACTATTTTTGATGCCACTTAGGACCATGTGCTAGAAAAGGGTTCTCATCAAAGTCTCCCAGTGGGGCTGGACAAGATCTCTCAAGCATGCTCTGCGCACTCCAGCAAGGACAACAGGAGAAGTGGGGAGGGGTAATTTTTGCTGTGCAGCCCCTCTTTTGCATAGGAATTAGCATGAAAGACGTAAAGACACTTTGTGTGTGCAAATCAGAAATAGCTGCTGCTTGTTGGGCATTTGCCAAGGAGAAAGGCTTTACGTTTGCAGCTTGCTTTCACTACTGGTCCAAGAGCTTAAATCTCTCATCCTCTAGGTGGTTATTAAATTATCCATGTCTATTACTCTATGATGTAGCTGATTTTTGTTCAGTTTTGCTGTCTTTCCTGAGGGTAAATGACATTAGATGCAGGAGAACAATTTCTTTTCTACTCCAGCAACTGTTTGGTAGAAGACTGATTCTTGAATTTACCTTTGCCCATGTGAGTTAGATGCTGCTTTGTTACTTTGATTTCAAATAGCTGCCTAAAAGATCTTTGCCACTGAAGTTTTGGTGACAAAGTGGAGATTATATCCTTAAATAACCTCCAGAGATCTCTTCTTCTTTCTCTTCCATGCAGGAAAGGTGATTTCAGCATTAGAAAAAACCTCTGGGAGTTCACAGGATCACAGGATGTTAGGGGTTTGGAAGGGACCTCCTGAGATCATTGAGTCCAACTCTCCTGCTAGAGCAGGACCATATAATCCAGTGCAGGTTGCACAGGAACGCATCCAGAGAGGTCTTGAAAGTCTCCAGAGAAGGACACTCCACAACCTCTCTGGGGAACCTGTTCTAGTGCTCTGTGACCTTTACAGTAAAGAAGTTCTTCCTCCTGTTGAGGTGGAACTTCCTGTGGTGTAGTTTCCATCCACTGCCCCTTGACCTAATCCAGGGCACAAGTGAGAAGAGGCTATCCCTTTCTGCTTGACATCCAGCCCCTCGGATATTTATAAACATTTATTAAATCCCCTCAGTCTTCTCCAGACTAAAAAGCTCTATGTCTCTCAGCCTTTCCTCATAAGGAAGTGCTCAAGTCCCTTAATCATACTTGTAGCCTTCCACTGGATTCTCTCAAGTAGATCCCTGTCCCTCCTGAGCTGAGGAGCCCAGAACTGGATGCAATATTCCAGTTGAGGTCTCACTAGGGCAGGGTAGAATTCTATGCTAGTAGAAAATACTTGTTTTGGAATTCAATACTGGCAAACAATGGAGACATGATATCCCCTTTTCTATGCCGAAGTAGAGTAAAGAGATTGAGTCAGGGCAGAATCTTGTATCCTTGCTTAGCAGATGTTCCTCTTTCATGCATTGAGATTTTCCAATCAGTACATCTCATGATTGGACTCAAGAAATACAAGAAAAATTCCACCCTTTCAGTGGGTGGAAAAACAGTCATGAATGTGTGAAAATTGTCTGGGAACATCCACGCTCCTCATTAAGGTCTCTATGTATACTGAGGCTGATGAAAAAAATCCTGCTATCTGAACTTTAGATCGGGCTTATACATGAATTTCAGTTCTTGTCACAAGTTGTTGTCTTGGCTAAATGCTGAATTTGACCTCTAAAGGTACAAAGTCTGAGCTGTGACAACATAAACCAAGAAACTGTACTTCAATTTTTCTGGCCAAAACAGACTCTCATATCCTATAGATTGACTGCTGAGGAGGACGTTAGCAGACTGTGCTCCTTTGTGAATCTGGTCAAAGCTTTTGTGCTGAAATATTTCTTCCATTAAAAGCATGCTTGTTTGCTGGCACTGATGTATTTCAAAGGAACAGGCCTACTCTGACACATCTTCCAAATGATTTCAAAACTGGACAGTGAAGTAGATTTCCTTCAAAACCAACCTGGCTCCTCACTGATACCTCTCCAATGTTCATCCTGTGGTTGCCTGAGTGGAAGTGGTCCTAGGCTTCATCTCTGCTGCTTGTATGACCCGCCAGCAGCTCTACAGTGCCCTTGCAGTTCCCTGTGTCAGGCATGCCTCTGTGGCAGCAACTTTCGGGGCTCCTGGACACAGTACTCTGGTGCTAGGAACATAGTTGAGCTGGGGGTGTCTATGCTTGGGCTTTCTTGCAGAATTTAGTCTGAGGACTTCTAACCAAAGCATTGCAATGATTTACAGTAAGTTTTTCAGCTCAAATTTTCCATTCCTTACCCAGCTTTGAAATCACCACTCTTCACTATGACATGGATTTTTGTTTCTTTCAAAAATGCAGAATTCTCTCTAGGTCATCTTAGAAGCCAACTCTGATTATGGTATGCACCTGGTTAATATGACCTTAGAAGATAAGGTGAGAAAAATTTGTGAGAATATGGACTGGCAAACCAAGAGGGGAATTTTTCTAGTGTCAGAAAACAGGTAAATAGTGCCTAGTTCTGCAAACACTCATTGTGAAGTGCTTATTTTTGGTGGCAGTCTGAACACCTAAATGAGGTTGTGCCCTGGGAATAAATAAGAGACTTTGGACCACCACTTTGTGTAAACTGATATTGCTCCCTTTGGGTAAACAGAGTGAACTTGTGGTAGATCTGGCTGTTTTATGCAAGGCTTTTGCACAATGTGGCATTCTCTGGGGGCTGTGCTGGCAGTGTGGACTCTCCTGCCTTCTTCACAACCATAAAATCAGATGTCCCTCATCGCTTGGTTCAGTGGGGCTGAGAGAAGTGGTTGTAGGGAGTCATTGTGGGCAGGGACAGCTCTCAGGAGCACAGTGAAGAGTTAGGCGCTTTCCATCACTGTACTTTTCTGTCAGGAAGGTTGAGTTTAATTTGCTGGCTAATCTCTGGTGGTGAAATTCATTTCTGCTCTGTCTGTTTGGATTGCTGTGACACCCACCCATGCCGGCGTCCACCGCACCCTTCGGCTGCCAAGTGCTCTGGGTGGAGCAAAGTGAGGAAGGCTGCTGACTGCTAATAGCTGCTCTCCCCCACACTTGGTCCTGGTGCAATGTAAAGAAACCGGGGTCTGCGTACACATATATGTTTCCCATGCAGAACCCTAGTAACTCATCACAGTGCAAGTGTCTGCAGTGTTGGATGTCTGATGTTGCCTGAGTTTTGCCCCTCCTTTGATGGGTTTTAGCACATAAATCAGTGTTTGTCCTGATTTATCTCTTTGTTGTTATTTTATTTTATTTTTCACCATAAAATTTTCTCACACAGTGTGGAGAAGGAATACAAACAGGAAAATAGGAGGGAAAAGGTAAATGCTTTCTGACTCTGCTCACATGGGACAACATTTCAAAACTTATAGGTTTTCCTCAGTATTTTGACTCTGATTTTAATAACTTTTGATCACTTTCCTCATTAGTCTGATTGTTCATTTTTCAATATGTTCTTTTAACTACTTAAATCCCTCACAAAGAGTAGTGCAGAGAAAGCAAAGTAATTTATTAGTAAAGCAGAACCACATGGCATTCCATATTGGGCAGATATGTGATGAGCAATTAATTATTTCTATTTTCTTCCTTCCCAGTTTAAATACAGTTTTAAGTTGTTGATGTTAATATTATCAAACCAACATTTTTGTCTCATGTTCCAGGCTTGACAGTATTAAGTGGATTTCTTTAAGTGATAATGGATGTAATTAATTTGGTGTATAAGTTGCTTTGTCGCCTCTGAAGTTAAATAAAAAATGAGATGTTAAGACTGAATTAGTGATATTTAATTGGAATTATTTTATTAAAAAATAATCTACATACATGGTAGTTCCATGAAACAAAAAAAGAGAGAGCATGTGTATAACTGCAGAAATTAACAATCTGTGGCTGAATGTTTTGCTTTAATAGTTGTAAGGGTGGCAGCAGCCGTGGCAAGCACAATGGGGAGAAGGCAGAGTGACACAGAAAGGGCAGGGCTGAACTATTTGAACATAATTGACAAGAATAGCTACGTGAAATTTCTTTATAGGTCATGCAAACAGACAGAATGGAACCATAGCTCTTGGAGATAGTATGTGTGTTTCATTTTCCCTATTTCATCTTTTGTAGTCCTATAATAAATAGTGGTTATATGGAATGTTAATACATTGCAAAGGATGTTAGGTTCAGCCATGTGCCTCTTTGCCTTTCTTAGTAGATGGAAGATAGAAGAAGATGTTAACATGTTTAATGGCTTTTAACATACAGCACTGGTTATCAGGGGCCTATTCTGAAAAATGACATGCCAGAGACATGGCATTCTCTTGTGCATCAACTGGACAGCTTGGAAAATCTCATCAGTGATACCAACATTATAAATTAGATATTACTTTCAGATATTATCAATTGATTATCAACTCAGTGCTGGATAAGGTAAAGTGTAGCCATTTATTAAAATCTGGCCTGCCTTTTCCCTCAGAAAAAAAGCCTAATTAAAATCTTCAGCTGTTAGAAGAAAGTTCTGTTACATTTTCACTTGTGAGGTAAAAGCAGGTGTGACAGGAAAGTATATGGAAGGAGAGAAGAAAGGATGGAGCTGCCTTCCCTTAAACAGAACAGACCAGATTTGTAAAACCAATAATAGTAGTTTAAGCAAGGTAGTAATGGGTGCTGGATATACTGCTATGTGGCTGTGGTGAAGATGATGCTCTAATTTATATTGGATGCCAGTTAGGTGAAGTTGACTGTATAAGTGATTACAGCATGCCTACAAAGAGATGAAAACTGAAACTTTTATTCTGCCTGGATTCGCAAGGAAATAGTGTGGATTATAATACTGAGATTCCCTTTCCCCTCCTCCTACACCTTTTGTTTACAGTAAAGACACACATCAGGTTCATTCTTGGTCAAGTATGTGACCACAGACCTCTCCAGTCTGGGCGGAAGAGGGGGTACTGTTGAGGAATAAACAGAAGATGCCTGTGGTCATCTTTAAATTATTGTTATGGGGAAAGGTACTAATAGCTGACATCAAGTGAGCCTTTGATCCAAAGACAATAATCTCATTAAAATCAGCGGGGTTGCCAAACACTCCTTTTCAGGCTCTGAAGATGAAGCAACCGAGCACCTTCAAATAGAAGAGACAATGGAGGGATTTCAGCACATACCAGGTCAGAGCAGAGCATGTAGCAGGGGGATTTCCTTAGTGGCACACCGGGGATCATGGGTTTGCAGTTGTTGAGTATCTCATGGCAGCAAAGCCACCCGAAACTTGGGGCGGCATGAGCAGGATGGATGTGCAGAGCTTGGTGGTGCTGGATGGTAAATTCAGGGTGTAGAAACTGCATACAGAAACCTGCCCCCTCCATGTTCAGGGAAACACACTTCTGGCTTGGCAAAATAAGGAAAAGTAAAAACACAACCTAGAAAAGATCACTGTGCTGTGTCACTATTTACTGTGCTGTGTCACTATTTTCCTGGGGGGGAACCAAATCTCATCTAACTGCTAAGACCAAAGGAGCAACAGTGATGTACTTGAAAACCAGTGAAGTCTGTGGAAGACTTCTATTGCTTTTTGTGAGCTCTGGATCAGGTCAGAGTTGCCAAGAGTTTGATACTGCTGAGATCATTATCTCAAGGGGATATTTCTGAAGGAACTGTACAGCGGGGGAGACAACATTTGCTTTGCCTGGTTTTGACAGTGTCACATTCGATGGATGCTCTGTTCACTTTCTAGCTTTTGACAGACCATAAAGGCTAATTAAACAAAACTACTAAATTCACGTACTTCCTTCAAAGCAGCACGCATTTATCCTGCAAATAGTTAATACCTACTATCATCAGTATGTAACTAGTCAGTGTGATATAACACATATTGCAGAGCCTACTGAAGGCGGATATTGCCAATTAACACATGGTATTACCAATCAGCGTTCGTGCCATTTATAGAACACATTGTCTTACTGCTACTGGAGCTTCCACAATGGTATGAAAACATTTTTAAAGTAGGATTTTATGTCAGAGAAGCAGTAAGATTCTGTGTTGTTCAATCCACTCTGTTGGAGTGATGGAAGAAAAGTGAAGTTCAGGGAAAAGGAGTAGCATTTTACAAACATACAAAAAGACAAAGTCTCTGCCTAGAGGATTGTACAGTCTCAGTCCAAGGAGAGTCTGTATATGAGACATCAGAGAGTGGCAGTGGGAGAGAGGAGGGAAGAAAAGGTGGTGTGATAAAACACAGGTGTGTACCCTGGGTAATGTATTTTTTGTATCATGCTTTGTGGGTAGATTGTGGAGGTAGGGGATGTTTCCATCTCATGGTCGGCATTCACAGGAAGCAGTAGAAAATGGAACAGAGGAACAAGACTTGAAACAGGTATTTGAGAAAGGACAATGAATGGGTAAAAAACCACCTTCTATTCCAAGTTTGGACTACCTAGGGAAAAACTTAACTCTCCAGGTAACATCAAGCAGCGATGTGTTGCTGTGAACTATGCCAGCCCAGAAAATATTTGGATGCGGACATCTGTTGGAGTATTTTTCATTTCACCCCACTCAATAAAATACTGACTTTCATTTTCTTCCTGTTCCTTTGCTGTCACAACTGTCTAGAAAATCTTCCATGAACTCTTCCCAACCCTTGGAGCCAGAGTCTGCTGATTACACTTTCGCCAAAGTGTACTTAGCAGCAGAGAGCATTCTCGTGTTTGAGAGACAGGGAGTGGCAACCCAAAGGTTAATGGGAGATGTAGGGTCATCAGTGAGGAGAAACATGTGCACACACACGCGCGCACACACACACACACACACATTGTAGATACATATATGTAAACTGGACAGAAAACAAAGACACTACGGGGAAAGAATACTCCCTTAAAGTGGTTTGACGTGGAGGTTTGACATGGAGTTTCTTATGAAGTGTTAACATGTACTGTCTCTAATGATGCAGTTTGCCTGCATCAGGAGTGAAAATGAGCTTACACTTTGGGCTGAAGCAAAATGAACTGGGCCTGGAAAGTCTGAAAGTATTATCCTTTGTTGTCCACTTTTTCTCTTCGAGGAAGTGCTGTTGGTACCTCTTGCTGCAGTCCAGATATTAGTATAAGCTGGTATTAATATCTCGTGAGAGATGTAGTTTTTAATGTATTTTTTCAACTGATGTGCTGTAGTATTAGGTTTTGTATTCTCTTGATGCTAAATAATCACATTGTTCTCACTCAGCTTGTCAGGAGGTTGCACTGGAGCTGCTGAGGTGACTGGACCTGGTAAGTTGCTAAAAAGAAAGATGGATAAATAATTGCTAGGGGTATTTTAGAGGTGTTTCTGCCTCATCTGTAATTAAGAAAGCACAGCTTGGGTTTATATAGATGTTTGCACAATTTTTTTTTCTCATCTCACTTATTTTTAAGACAAGAAATCTGAGTAGTGCTCCCTTCCTTCATCTTCTTCCCTTTTTCTAAACACTGTGGGAAAAAAGAAACATAAAGGAATTAGCAGTGTCACAACATAAAATATGTCCCTCCTCTCCATCCGTTGCCGTTGTTTGGAAATAAATATAGAAGGTAACTGACACCCCATTTCTTATTAGTCCCAGAGTCAAGAAGAAAATAAGGGGAAACCCAAAGGTTTATAGGGCAGAGGTCTTTCCTTCCTAATGCTGGCTTTTAGCAGTCTCTTCAACCTTGAGTATTTTACATTAAAAGCATACCGTTCAATTACCTAATTTAATTCCTCTATAAGATTCCATTGGTCTCCAAGTACTTGTCATTCCAATCATCTCTAGTAGTTTGCAAGAGCTGGTGAACTTTTTTCAATGAGCATTTTCCATATCTTGAGGCAAGACATTTTTTTCTCCTCTTCATGGTCACAATGGGAATTGCCAGGGGATTTCTGCGAGTTGACACAGATTCTGAGGATGGTTTCAGTGAAGTCGATTTCTCTTGGAAAAAATTGTACAGCACAACCATACAATTCAGATGTTTCATTTTTCCGATCAGTAGTACCTACTTTAAAAATAGACAATCAAACAAACAAAAAACCCAACCCCCCGTACCATCCCCGCCCCCCTAAAAAAGTCCTTATCAAATAATATACCACTGTCATAGGGCTCCACATTTTTATTTTATTGCTGGTGAATGTAAGTGCTAAACTAACAGCATGTGAAAAAATGACGTGGAAGTACAGAGAAAAGCATTCGTAGATTTTTTTTTTTTTTCAGGTAGTTTATTCTTAAGAGAAAAATCAGAATTGTAAGGTAGCTTTCTTTTCTAAGTTTTAAGTGAGTTCTGATTAAAATGAGTAGCTCTTTTTAAATAAAAAGCTGTTTGCTTTTAACAAAATTCACAAAAGCAACAATTTTCATAACCTATGTGAAGACAGGGGATTTTGAAAATCACAGTTGTCCCTACCCCCAAATAACTAGGGAAAAATGATATACATTTGGTTAGCTTTACTGAGCACATAATGTGCTGTTTGGCCTGCAGTACAATGTTTCAAAATGTTTGGATCCAAAATACCTCTCTAAGTTGTACTGAATATTTTATCTTTTATGCAGTGGTCCCATTTATGGGAGTGGGAGTTGTGATACTGATCATTAGAAGTTACTTATTGCTGACATTTTAGCCATAAACTTATAACCCTAAATAAATAAATTAACGTTTTTACCAGAGTGGATAGAAATGTGTATTTTACAGATGCCTGATGAAATTTATGAAGTTGCATAAGATGAATGAGGTTTGTTTTTAAATCTGAATAAAAAGGTTATTTCTGTGTTAATTTATGAATTGTTTTACTTCCTTTGTCCCTGCCTTTTAAAGGATAAAGCACGACTGAGGTGCAGCTTTGTTTTTCTTCCACAAACCCTCCCAAAATGCAGAAATCCAGTCACCAGTCACTCACTTTCACACACCCACAAAAAATAATAGCTTGACCTGCTCTTGGCCAGATCTGACATGCCCTGATGTGGTGGGAAAATTAATTCACCTCACTACACTGCAGTCACCCTCAGCTGAGTCCTGCAATTATTTCATTATGATCTAACTAAGACTGATAACAGATCTCATTTGATACTGTGGATGGCTGGGGGGGGCAGCATGGGGGTGGTAAGTGGATGTCCTCACATGTCAAGCCCTTGCATCTAACCAACTGAGCTTTGTGAGACTTTCTTGCCTGATGGAAACAGGGGTGATTAAAGACATGTTGTGCCCGTCTGTATAACTTCCACATGATTTTTTTCCCCTGGACGATGTACTGTGCAGTTAGCATATTTGAAAACCTAGAGGCTTTTCATCTTCTGCAGGGGGAGGAAGGGATGTTTTTGATGGACTGGTTGGAGGAGTGCACTCAGAGTCCCGTGTTTTCTGGAGAAAGGATCTATNGTTTTTCACCTGTACTGTGACAGATGGCCGAAGGAAGCCATGGAAAAGTGTTAATTGCTCTTTTTTTCCCATTCAAGTGGTTTGGAAAGTTCAGGAGACCCACTAATTAAAGAATCTGTGAGTGAGCTGGGCATCTGGCCTCTGCCATTTTAATCAAGCATGTAATATGAGAAGAGGGCAATGGTTGTCCAATTGCTTGACAGCTTGAAGATGTATAGATAGTAACCAAATACATTTGCTCAGAAGATGCCAAATTGTCATAACAACAAAATGCCTGCTATGTATTTTATGTTTATATATTTTTTATTTTAAATGGCTAAACATGTACCCTATCCCCTGAATCGACCTGTGTGGGTTATAAGATGCATGATTTAATATCTACAACACAATGGCTATGAAGAAATTTTGTAATATAACCAAATGTCTTGATACTGAGTAGGGGAACAATAACAAAACTACTAAACCAAAGTTCTTTATTTTTATAGAGTCTGCTGTGAAATATAATTTCACCTATTTGACTAGAAAGTTGCCATTCATTTGACTAAAGAACATAGTTATTTGGTTTTAGTACTTTCAAAGGACCCAAATCCTAGCTCACACACCTGGAATTTATCACAGAGTATATCATGACCCGTTCATGTTAGTGAACATTATGTTGAGTATACAGTGTTGTCATGCTCTTTTCCTGAATCTGAGAACAACCTGGAATTATTGCTGAGCAATGTGAATTTAAAAATTCTTCCTAAATGCCGTTAGGTCTCTAATGTAAAGATGAATGTTCAAATACCATCACTGTTACTGAAATATACAGGATCTTGCTGAATCAGCCAATTTCAGATTATTTCACTGTTTGTCTTTTTTGAGGGAAACGACTCATAAAATGCTTGTCTTGTTATCACAAACTCCATCTCATACTCTTCAAGGTGAGAGTCTAGTGTCAAAGGCCTTTTTAATAACTGTATAATTCAGATTTATATTTAATTAATTAAAATGTCATCATGAAGATACTGAAGGAAGCTGCTGCACACTTTAAAGTTTGCTGCAGAATCAAAAAGATTTTGCTGCAAATACATCTTGCATCACACATATTTGAAATGTGGGTGGTTCTGTTGCTGGCATCTGGTCAGTGCAGCTTTACTTCTGTTGCTCTTTAAACCAAGTCTCAGTAGTGTGTAACAATACATGGTAGGTTTATTTTCTACAAATCCATCAGACCTACAATCTCTAAAAGTCCTCTTCGTAACACTCAGTTCTATTGGAAATCCCAGGAGAAAAGCTGAATGGATTGTTAGACTTAGCATGGACTCTTCTGGAGCCAAAATTAGGACTCTCTGGCTGCATGAAGGAATGCCTCTTCAACCCCATTTTGATATTACAGTTATATGTTTCCAATTCTGTGAAGAGAGTTCTCTACTTCTTTTTTTTTCCCCTTCCTTCTTCTTATACCTTTATCATTAGTCCTGAGCTTTGCTTTAAAATTTCCACCACCTTTGAAGTTCTCCATCCATTTCTTGCTTGCAGACAACATAGGATGCTCCAGCTATTGGTACTTTCATAACTGACCACCACACCATCAATTTGAATGAACAAAGCAGACTAATTTCTCCTACTTATAAGACCTACATTTATAGTATCTGCATGCTGGAGTAATTACTGCTAAATAATTTAATACTGTAAAACCTGACATATCCATTTAGGTGTATGCCTGTTATATTGTTAAACTGCATTGGGGTTCTGACCTCTATTAGACAGCAAATAATCCTGCTAAAGACTGGTCGTTCTCTCTCCCTCCCTCTCTTACTTGCTCTCATGGTGAATTTTATTCATAAAGCCTAAGGTTTTGCAGCTATTCTCATCGTTGTGCGATTAATAAGTACGCACTTGTGACAACACTAAAAATTCAGTGCAATCACAATCATGTTTGATTACTGGTTCAGATGTATCTAACTAGCTAGCTGCAAGGATAATTTTGCTCACTGTAAACAGCTTGGAGAATTGTGTGTGATCATGTTGTGTGACCAAAAAAAAAAAAAAAAAAAAAAAAAAATCAAATTAGATTATTTGCTAAATACCAAGGCACATTAAATATTTTTGACAACAATGAAGATTCTTTGTAAATTGTAATTAGACTGGAAATTATTGCACAGAGCCTGCTTCTCTATAATCCTTTTAAATCAGAGTAGTTGTAATTGGCCTTAGAGACTCAAACTGTTTCGTGTTTTATTTTCTAGAAGTTCTGCTTCTGCATATGTAATAACAGAATCCTTTGTGGATACAATACAATAGACATGTGTGTAGGGTTATTTTAGTTTATTTGTTTTGGTAGTGAGTCAGATAACCAAAGAAAAAAAATATAGAAAAGAAAACATGCTGAATGCTCCTGGATATGAATGGTACTTATATGNAAAAAAAAAAAAAAAAAAAAAAAAAGTATAAAAATCATAATGAGTCAGATGAAGCTGAGGAGCTGAGGTAAGCTGCATACCCCTACTGGTTAACATACACTGAGGACTGAGATCTATATTTTGCCTGTGATACTGCCAGAGGCTTCAAGGAACCACATGATTTAGGGTTTCCTGAGCACAAAACCATAGATTTTTTTACAAGCTCCAGAGTCCTCAAAGCTTCTTTTTCGATGTTTCACTTTTTCACGTACTTTCTTTTTTTTTTTTAATTTTTTAAAAAATTTTTAAAAAAATATTATTCTGGTTTTAGATTCAGACAAATGGAAACTTCTTCAGGAGAACCCGTGGGAAATGATGAGTTCTGATGCAGCTATTCTACATCAAAAGAAGGTCTTTTTCAGCCAACGATCCTTATGCTACCAATGGCACTGGAGCACGAGCATGTCTGTATGTCTGTATGAATAATAGTTGTGGGAATGGGAGGGAGCAATGATAGATAGTCAAGGAGTTAAGTGGAAGTCAAAATTAAGTGGGAATTTTGAGGCTTGTTTGATGTAACACTTGGCTTTGAGGATGGAGGAAGTTGGACTTGAAACAAACCTGCAAATTACAGCCCAACCTCATTAGAAATTAGTTGGTAGTAATCAGAGAGCTGTAACTGAGTGTAAAAGTATCTTTCATCTAGAGAGATGGGCTTCTGCTGGGCGGTTTGCTTATTATGTCATAGGCTGAATTAGCTAGCAAGCCCAAACCCACCAATACAGCTAATATACATTTTCAGCACATCTTTGCTGAGCTGTGATTTATCATTGATATCCAAAGTGAAGTTGGTTGTGGAACAGTTTACACAGGACTAACAGTCATGCGATTGTGACTTTCACTAAGATGAGGATAACTGCTGGTCTGGAGATGTGATGAGAAAATAATGCGTCCAGAGCCACTTCAACTACTTCATGTATGGAAGATGCAAACTACAACTTCCAATGAAACTCTATGTAAAACTACAAATTTTAGTTCCCTTTAATTTCTGTAGCTTTTTCTTGATCTATCTGTGGCTAAACATTGTCCTACAGATCATATTTTAATATTTTTAATATTTAATTTACAGTCATCACTTGGAATGATAAAGCTCATCTATTAATATAGATTTATTAAAAATTACTGGAGTCCGGGGGAAGAGATTTTGCTTGCACAGGTAAAGTAAATGGCAAAATACACGAGATGGGACTAGAATTTTACTGATTTTCATTTTAGAAGACTGAAAAATTAGAATAAAAATGGTGTAAATATTTTTATTAAGTGTTTTTAGGAGATAAACCAATAAACTAGAAGTTTTAGCCAGGAGAGAAGTTTCCAAGTCAAAGGCTTGTCCTAGGCACCAGGTTAACTTATGTTTCTTTTATTTCAGGATAGTTGAACATTCTTTGTATTATGAAATGAATGAGTTTCTTAGATCAATAATTAGTGATATGGTGAAGTTGTAAGATCATCTTTGGGAAAAGCTATCAATTTTTTTTGTTTCCCATTTTTCCTTTCCTGCTTCATCGCTGGTTAAACCAACTAGCTATAGATGGCTGCAGATATGGGAATTGTCAAAGTGTCCAAAATTGGAAGGACTGGATTTAAAGAGATGGGAATATATACATTCAATCAGGGCACTGAGAACGACATCTGATTTGTGTTGCATTGTAAGAGAGAGCACATGGCTCTGAAGAACCAAAACAGTTTTAAAAAAAGTACTATCGGTCTGAAGTCCCAGAGATTTGTGCAAGCTGGAAGAAGGGCTCTTGGGCATCTCATCAGTGTGAGAGAGTAGGGAGGATGCCCCAGTCCACGGCCCCACTGCCTATGTGGGTCACAGGGGCAGGCTGGAGCACTTACTCAAAGTCTCTGGTTGGTGAGAAATGACTGACTCACGACGTGTTCCTGGGGCCCCAGCATTACACCCTGCTGGCCTGGCACCACTACAGAAGAGATTTTGCCATCCACATCCTCTTGTCACCAGGCTTTGGTGGCCGGATACCACAGATTTTGTCTAAACCTTGCTCAGGTGAATCACCCATTGAGTCAGTGGAAACCTTTTCCAAATGGAACTCGAGTAAGAAAGTTGAAGAAAGTATTGCCAGTGGGACAGATGGACCAGGTGACCTAACAGGTCTTTTCTACCTAGTGTTTTACTGGACAGAAAAATACCAATGCAGGATCCTGCAGTATGTTGAGAAAGAGAAGCAAGTACCCTGTGATAAATCAGCAGTGCTGGAAGGTATTAGGGTTTAGGGTGGTTTAATTATCCTGGTGCTGGTGCTGGGAGGTAATTCTTTGTCAGTGCACAGATCCTTTCAGCACACATTGTGCTGCAGACCAGCAGCAGGGCCTACAAAGCAACACAGTCCTTGGGCCTGTCCTACACCTGCTGTCTCTCCAGCATGGAAAAGGCCTCTGTAACGGGACCCTTCCTTTTGAAGCCAGCAAAGCTTTAATATGAAGAACACTAGATTTTACAATATGTATATATGTGTGTGTAATACATATGAAAAGAGAAAGTGACTTTATATGTACACGTGTGCATGCACGTTTATTTACAGAGACTGCACCATTTAAAGATGAAGTAGTTTATAAAGCCATGAGTGAGATGCAGTCAATTTTTGAGGTGCAGCTCTTGAGCTCTGGTCCATGGTGTTGTGTTTCTTGTTAGCCTCAGTATTCTCATTTGAAAAGTCATTTATATGAACAAATTACCTGGCTTACAGCTGCAATATAGAGGTTGATTAACTACAAAGTTTGCAGCTGATGAAAGATGAAGAGTGCTATAGTGTATTGCTGCTATTTTGCTCTTTATTTCTGTGGTAGGTCTGGCTGATGGTGCATGGTATCACAGTATCACACAGTATCACACAGTTGGAAGAGACCTCAAAGATCATCAAGTCCAACCTGTCACCACAGACCTCAGGACTAGATCATGGCACCAAGTGCCACGTCCAAACGCGCCTCGAACACCTCCAGGGACGGCGACTCCACCACCTCCCTGGGCAGTACTGTTGTATGCTGACGAAAGCACAGGTTTGTGATGCACGTCTCACTCCTCTGCTCTCTAGTTCAGAAGCACTGAGGTGCTGATGAATAATCAGAGGCATTTGGTAACAGCAGCTTTAAAGAACTGGTGAGGCCCCTGAGATTGCAAAGTTGCCTCAGGGAATATCCCCCTGATTTTCCTTTATTTGCGAGGTGTATCTATGGACTGGGCATGTGCTCATGCCAGCTGCATGGTATGGGAGTGCAGAGCAAAATCTCCTTGCATTTTCTTTTCAGGTTGCTTTCTGGGGCAGAGATGACTCCCTTTCCCTTCCCCCCTTCTCTGCGCTTGCTGCTTCTCTGACCAACATGACTGGTGTGGGCGGCACATACCCCTGAGCATTGTGCAAAACTCCTTGACTTCCTCCCCTGGAGCCCAAATGTCTCCTTTGATTTTCCTGATGCCTGTCACCCTGCCACTGCCACTGCCTATGTCCCCAGTGTCAGGGACGCTGCACTTGCAGGAGTGCTTCATCAGGCATGGGGGTCAGAGAAAGCCTCACACAAACCTGTGTCCACCACTTGCTTCACTTCTGCTCTTCACAGCCCCAGCACGTGGACACTGGTGGTGGAGGGCTGAAATTCAGCTGGTGGGAGCTCTGCCCTGGCTACCCCACCTCTGAACAGTGGCTGCCCCTTCAGCTGCCAGTTTGATGCTCCTAAATATATAACTGCTTCCATCTTGTCACCCTGCCACAGCTCACCCTCTCAGTGATGGGAACTGGTACTATATTTACCCAGGAGAGTCATGAAAATTGCCATGACAATGATTGTGGTTGCTTGGGAATGCAAGGAGCTAATTTTGCCTGAATAATGAGACACAGAGTCATCTGTCTCCCTCAGTAAAGCAGCAAGGAGCTTATGCAGGTGAGAACAGGTAATCTTTGTGAGGGCATAATTGCAAAATATGAAAATGTTCCCATATCAGTTCAGACTGGTGACTAATAAATACCTCTAATGTGCTAATAGCTGAAGTTTGATGCAGTGGCTCGTTGTGCTGAGGATCTGCAGGAAAACTGAGCATCCTTGCCCCGCTCTGCCAAAGAGAAAAAAAAATCCATTAAAAAAAAATTAACCTGAAAAGAACTCTCTACTGTACATCTTTGCCTAGGGCAAATTTTTCACTGGTGAGTAACAGCATTTTCACAATCCACCTTTTATATTTATTGCTCTAATGATATGTATTTTGCTAAAGTTCATTTAAAGGAGACTGCAGCCCTTGCTTTTGGAAATCTGAAGGAGAAGAATCAGATATCTACTAATAACTATAACCTCCTCAGCTAGCGCTTTTCCTTCTCCATAACCCACCACCACCAAACCTGTGAGGACCTGTTTGGCAAAATGATGACAAACATCCCATCCAAACGAACTAAAAAAAACCCAGAAAATATTTCCTGTTTATTTCAGGAATGTCCTGGCATCTGCAAACAGAGAGAAAAGCCAATCTCAGCAATGCAGCACCTCCCCAGAGGCACAGAGATTTGGATGAGGATGGTTGGATGTGTGCTTCCTCTGTGAGAGCTGCAGCCGTTGACCTGCTGCCTCAGGAACTCAGCACCCTGGTATGCACCTCCATTGTGAATAGCTCCAAGGAGCTGATTTTGTACATGATTTAGAAGGAGGGGGTTTCAGATGTTCATTAGCTTTTCCCAACAGATGCAGCAGTTTCCCTGGAAAGTTGAGAAGTGTTTCCTGCTGCACCTGACTGCAAGTGGCATTGAACAAATACATACAAGCATAAGCCCACCCTCCCTCTCTGGCACTTCTTTTGCTGCAAGCACAGCAGTTTAAGGCATCTTGTAGCTTTGTCTGAAGCACTTCTCTGCTTGGTTTAAGTCTATGGCAGTAATTAGCCTTCAAAGGCATTGGTCAGACTCAGCAAAGGGTACTAGTGGCTTTAAAACTGCTCCCAGGAATTAGATAAACAGCCTCCTAGGGCTCAGAAGAAATCTCTCTCTCGCTCTTAAATTTTTTTTTTTTGGTGTCTTGCACTTTCATTAAGTGACAGTTTTGCAAATTGCTAGTAAAGAACTTAAATGTCTAATTAAATCTCAAAGATGTACAAGAGTTTGAAGAGTGTGATTGATGCCCACAAAGGTATGGCTGCCTAATGGAGTCATCCTGACAGCAATCGCGAAAGCCCATTTAACGGCTGATGTCTTGTTGTGATCCATGTTGTCATTTTTTCATTACTGATTAAAATTAAAAATCTGCTTGGCAAATCCATTGTAAAAATTTCCTTCATGAAAATCGACGGGTACAAATTATTTTGTCAATCGCCTGGCAATCAAACTGTGACTGAAGACTGTTTCATGCCCATAGATTTTTTTTTTTCTTCTTTTTGCTCATGCCAATGAGTTTTCATAGCAAAGTTATTTAAGCGTAGGTGGCAGTCTTGGCAATACTTAATTAAAGAAAAAAAAAAAGAAAAAAAGAGCTGCAGCTCTATATTTTAACAAAATGTTTTGTTTATGTTGTTTTCCCATTCCCATTTGAAAGAAAATGGGAATGTTCCTCACTCTGAAAGTTGGGCTATGCTACTTAATTTTCTAATGTTGTCTAATGACAGGTGAATAATTGTAATGAAAGCTTTTAGCAGGACAGAATATATTTTGAGACGGGAAGTGTAAACTGTCTAAAATGTAAAACTGAAAAAAAAAAAGAGGAAAAAAAACCATCCAAGCGTTGTGGAACTACATTTACTAGGGGCTAGAAGGTATTTATGGCTTCACTTGTTGGTGAGACTTCAAGCTTGATAGTCCTATATGCAGGTGCAGTGGACCTGGGTGAGCTGCCCACCCTGGGTTGCAAATCCCCTGGGTGGGCTGAGCTGGAATGGCAAAGTGGGGTGAGACTGTGAGTGAGCACTGATATACTCCTTGCAGAAACTGCACTGAGGGCTTGGTAGCGTAGTTCACTGTCAAAGTCATTTAAAGATCCTAACTTTTCTAAAATTCAAAAGATACTTTGCTCTGGCTGAAAACAAATGGACAATATGAGCAGCAAAAGAAAGATTATTGTACTTTTCTCCCATTTAATTGATATTTCTGCTTCTCATGATTGAGTCGGACTGCTGACTATGTATCAAAGATGATAAAAATATCCCTCCATAGCTGCTATGTGTGCTATTTCAAGTTTGATCTCTGTTGCTCTTCATGCTTATCTAATCTAATCCATGTATCTTTTTCTGCAGGTTCTTATCACTATGAATGCTTGTTTCACAGAGCAAGAGAAAAGGAATGTTTTGTTTAAGTTGCAGAGTTGTTTTCTTATTGTTATATTTATATTAAAATGTTGAAATGGATCGTGTGCCTTGTATCTTCCTTCTAAACTCTTCTGAAAAGAAGAATGTATTGTTCACTCTGCATGAATAAACATTTTCTAAATAATTTTCTCCTTGTTTTGTGTCCATCATGCTTTGAACATGAGCATTTTATTAGTAACATTCTCAGGGCTGGTGAAATATTTAAAATAAAAGGCTTGCAAGTAATGTTACAGTAAATACATTTATGCTTACATGAAATGGGTTGCAGATTTTAAAGTGAAGACCTTATGTCAAAATGTATTTGCATGATAGAGCTTTTGTAAAGAACCAGTGCACTCTACCCCAAAGTGGTAGAAAATGATTACTGGGGGAAAGTTGTTTGTCCAAGTCCCAGTTATAAAGACTCTTCAGTGCTTCTGGGGATATGCTTGAGGCAATTAGTACTTGGAACTTGTGTCTTTTTATTGCTGTTTAAATTTGAATGTAGCAACAACATTAATAAGAACAATAACTTCTTGCCTTTGTTGTTGCTGTTGAAATGTTAATTTCCAGAATAAAATAGATGTTTTTTACCTATGTGTACTATGCATCTACCCAGCAACTGGCAGAGCACAGTGTGCTAGAGAGTCCAATGCTGTCTACAGTTCAGCGCTGAGCTCCTCTCTGGAAGGTACTTGAAGAGCCAGTGACCCTCATCCACATATGCTCCTGTTTTAACTGCAACTTTCCCCTATATTTCTAGCTGAGAGAGGCAGATCTGAGCTATCCCAGCCTGTTTTTGGTAACCTTGCATGCTGAATTGGTACGTTGGCCTGAAATACTGGCAGCACAACAGGACTACTTGCTGTTCTCCAAACAATTGCACGGGGGTTTTGCTGTTTCATCGGTTATTGTTCGTGGCATGGGTAATAAGTGAAAACAATGGGTTGGAGTAGAATAAGGAAACAAACAAAATAACAATGAGTACGCAAAAACAACAACAGCAAAAATTTCCCAAGTTTACATGTTTTTAATAATGTTAATGTGACTAAGAGAAAGGCCAAGGAATTTTAGCCATGTGGGATATGCCACTCTTTATTTCTGCCTCTGAGGCAAAAGCGAAGCAAAATGCTTACTAGTTTGAGCTCGGAGCAGGATGTCAGCCTCAGTTTACGAGGTATTTATTTATTTTACAGTAGTGCCCCAAGTGTGCCAGCTGCTACATAAAAATAATGGGAAACATGCTTTTTCCCCTAAGAGCTGGTATGATGTGACCCCTCTTTAAGGCTGTCTGCAGGGTTTGAGCCTGAGGCTTACAAGCGTTCAAAATGTGTATACACTGAGAACTTTGCCATCATATTGTGCCTCCATTGCAGGGTAGAATCCTGGCATGTAGTCCTTTTTCCATGGAAAGGAAAACATCAATGTGGTTTGGAGTCTTCCTAGGAGGATTAGATGACAAAATCCCCTGGTGTGCTATGGTGCGCTTTGGCTACAGAAGTTGGACATTGTAGGTTTTAGGGTTTTTTTTACTCTGAAGAAAAGGAAATTCAGAGGAGACCTTATTGCTCTCTGCATCAGAGATTCTGGTGAGGTGGGGGTCATTTTCTTCTCTCAAGTAACAAGTGTTAGGACAAAAACAAATGGCCTCACATTGCCACCAAGGGAGGTTTAGATGGGAGGATTAGGAAAAAACTCTTCACTGGAAGGGTTGTCAAACCCTGGAACATGCTGCCCAGGCAAGTGGTTTAGTCACCATCTCTGGAGATATTTAAAAGACATGTAGATCTCACACTTAGGGAAATGGTTTAGTGGTGGGTTTAGCTGTGCTAGGTTAATGGTTGAACTCAATGATTTTAAAGATTTTTCTGACTTGAATGATTACATAATTCCTAGGGCCTAACTCATATCTGAGATGGCAAGTGGTTCCCTGAAGGGCAATATAGGCAAGGCTATAAATGTTCAAATGTCATTTAGACTCAACTTTCCATGCACAGACATAGGTTATGCATTTGTTTAATCTTTTGGGTTAAAGTTGTTATTGAAGCTACATTTATGTCTAAGCTCATCTAGCAATGTTTGTCTGCTGTTATTCTTATTAAAACAGTGTCATCTGACTGAAGGGATGTTTGGGTTAGGGTTGTGACTTGCCAGAGTTTTATTTTGATGAACACTGTTTAATCTGAAATCACACAGTATCACAGTATCACCAGGGTTGGAAGAGACCTCAAAGATCATCAAGTCCAACCCATTACCACAGACCTCAAGACTAGATCATGGCACCAAGTGCCACGTCCAAACCCACCTTGAACACCTCCAGGGACGGTGACTACACCACCTCCCTGGGCAGCCCATTCCAGTAGCCAATGACTCTCTCAGTGAAAAACTTTCTCCTCACCTCCAGCCTAAACCCCCGCTGGCACAGTTTGAGACTGTGTCCTCTTGTTCTGGTGCTGGTTGCCTGAGAGAAGAAGGTAACCTCCCCCTGGCCACAACCACCCTTCAGGTAGTTGTAGACAGCAATAAGGTCCCCCCTGAGCCTCCTCTTCTCCAGGCTAAACAATCCCAGTTCCTTCAGCCTCACTTCACAGGGCTTGTGCTTGAGGCCTCTCACCAGCCTCATTGCCCTTCTCTGGACACGCTCAAGCACCTCAATGCCCTTCTTAAATTGAAGGGCCCAGAACTGGACACAGTACTCAAGGTGTGGTCTAACCAGTGCAGAGTACAGGGGGGGAATGACCTCCCTGCTCCTGCTGGCCACACTATTCCTGATGCAGGCCAGGATGCCATTGGCCTTCTTGGTCACCTGGGCACACTGCTGGCTCAAAATGTCTGATTCACAACATTAATGTTGTTTGTGAAAAAGAGCTTGTGTCAATGTATTTCTCAAAAGACTATAACTTTTTAAGCATGTCTGAAAATGTTAAAGTTTGAAACAAAGTCTTCTCTCTCTGAAATAACTTTTATTTGAAATATGTGTTATAGACATGTAGTTGATGTCATACACTTACAGTATACATGCACACTGAGCATTATGTGCTCTGTGCATCCTGTTATTCTATACTTACATATAGCTATAAATGTCTGAATGTTTCCAAAAAGGCCAGAATCCTTCAAAATTTTTGCCCTTGTTTGTGCAAGGTGTCCAAAGTAAGTGGGGAACAAGTTGTCTTTTGTGTTTGGTCTTGTATGTTTGGATTCAGTACATGGACAGATGTGACTCTGTTGCAAATATTAGTGAACCTAATATAAAATAATCTTTAATGGTGTTGCATTGTGTTTTTCATCTTTAACCTTTCAAGGTAATAGTTGCAAGGGTATTTGCTTTTCTTATAATGTGAACAACCAAGTGAGGAATCTCGTTTTTCTAAATATTCAGACAGTTCCAGGCTCCTTTTGTGAGTGATGGACAGAAAATGGACTTGTATTCCTCACCTTCCTGAAGATGCTGTATCTCATTCAGTTTCTTCATTTAAGGGTCTACACTCATCTGCTATATGTGGTAGCATGAGCTACACCATGGGTCATATGCTGCTGCTGGGAAAACAAGGTTCTTGCTTATGAGGTTGAAGCCTCTGCTGTCACATCTTTGCTTCCCTGTTAGCTGAGGGAGCTGCACTGAAGTGACAGCAGGTACATCTACCTGTACTGGAGTCACATCCCCTGATTGCAGTGCACAGGTAACCTTTGTGTTCAGGAATAAATGTGTGACATATGTATGACATACATATAAAGTATTTCAACTTTTGCCCTAGAGTGTGTTAGTAATTGTCTGTATGTGCTAAATACATTACCATTTATTAAATTAATTGTCCTTTAATCTTATATTAGACATTCCTCGGTGATCCCATCAGTCTAGTGTCACTGAGTTGATAATCACATAATAAGTTTTGAATCACGTAATATTTCATGTCAAACTGATTTCAGAAGTTATTTACTTTGAAGACCTGTTATGTTTAAGTGTTGTGCTGCTGAGATCAGAGTGTACACTGTGAAAAGACTTTGGAAGCAGGAACCTTGTATTTGGAAGAACGGTGATTAGGTTATGTGGTGGAAAATATTTTTGCTAGTGATGAAGTTAATTCAGAAAAGTAAAACAATAGAAAAATGTTAGTGATTAGATGACACTGTTTTCCCCGCGGTTGGTGGAATTTCTCTGTAGTATATTAAATATCTCAAAGCTAATGAGACAGTTACCACTTGCAAACACAGCTAGTACATAATCTTGAAGTGTGTGTGTTTCTGTAAAACTGCAGTACAGGATTACAATTATCTACAGCGTTCTAATTACTTTCAGGAACATACTTCAGCTCATAAATCTAAATCATCATATTTGTAGTTTCAATCCCAGGAACAGGGGGTTTGGAAAAGAAAACTATTTTTTAGAGTACATGAAGTACTTTAAAATAAAGGAGTTTCTCTCAACATGGATCACTGTAACTGAGGTCAGAAACTGGACCTTTCACTTTTGAGAGCTAGTGGGTTAGTGCCTCATTACACCCTGATAGTCAAGAGATTAACAGTGTTTCCATTACATGCTTCTGTTTTGAGAGGTTAATATCTCAGCTTATAAAAATTTGCTGTGTGCTGAAACTTGGCACACAAGATCTCGGCACAGGAGAAACTTGTTTGTACAGAATATGGTTTAAATCACTTGGATATATTATAAGTTACAAGAAAGGGGGAAAAAAAAAGAAGGAAAAAAATAAATAGAGAAAAGGCACAAGTTTGTGGTTTCACACTGGGATTTGTTATGGTCCAAAAAATGCAAAACTAGCTTTGACTTAAGCAATATAATTTTGCATAATGTAAGCTATTGTCTCTCGTTAAACAGCCTTACAAACTTCTGCCATTTCAGGCTCCTGCCCATTTTTTTTTACCCCCTGTTTTCAGTCTTGGCTTTAATTTCTGATTAAAGTGAATATAAAACCTGCAATGAAACTAGTTTAAAATGATATTGCACTGTACTGTGCTTGGAGAAGAGATTTTATTTCAGAAATTCCTATCAAGATTTCTTGATTTTACCTGAGCATCCCTTAAACTGGGGACTTGAGATGCATATCTGACCTCAGCGTATCTCCTGTTGTCAGTGTACCCACACTTGTATTAGTGATTCTGTAAAAAACTGAGTAAAGAAGGTGAGAGATTTTTGTTAACCTGTGAGAAAAACTTAAAAGTGAAATTGTTTTAGTATCTCCCTCTCAAAGACAAATTGTGATTTATCTGTAATTCACAGAATTGCTTCTGGTTTTTAGGCCAAATTTTTCACCACCTAAAACTGTGCCACTGAGTTAAAAATGTATGTTGCATAAATTAGTATAAATGATTGAAATTTGTTTCAAATTTAAATGTTCATTCATCTGATATATCTTAATCCCTTTAGTTTTTCTGGCATCACCATTCACCCTATTGTGGTTGAAGTATCTTGCCCTACTTGAGGGATTAGCATTCAGCCTTAAAAACATGTTTACAATGGAGATTTAGTATTAAAAGTCATCAGCTTAAAAGAAGTTCTTCAAGAAAATTTAGAAATAACAGAAGGTTGGGCATGAAGTACGTATAAATCCCACAAAATCTGTTGTTCCTAACTTTTTTTTTGGTATATTCCAGAACTTAAAAAATAACTGAGTTTTGTTTTGATTTACAGTTGTTAACGGATTGAGTCAAACCTGCTGCTGTTATTCATACCATGCTGCAGTCATGCGAGCTTCAAAAATGGAAGTGCTGACTGAAGCAAAGTATTATGGGGTTTGAAGTTCAGATTGCAACATGGAAGGATTCCATTCCAGTTCCTGCTTCTGGGTTCTGAGTTCTTGGGTGTGGGCTCTTTTCTGCAGGCATGGCAGTGGAACGAGTGGGAGTTGGGTAGCTTCTGGTTTGGGTTTTGTGTTTTATTCTCTTATTTTTTTTCCCTATGTATTTCACTGCATTTCTTCTGCAAATAGGCTAAGCTAAGGTAATCATGCATTGTATTATTACATTAATTAGATTATTAGCTAAGGTAATTACACATTGTGCTTATGATATCTCATGTTACATTAAACTCTTGTCTATCTCAGCCCTGAGTTTTGTGTGTTACTCTTCACACTTTTGTGTTGAGAAGCAGGCAAGATAACCCTTGTGCTAAACTGTTACAGCGGGACAGTACTTACATAAAAAGCCTACAAAATTTTAATTGAAGCAATCAAGTAAATGGATTGAAAAGTTTTATGTGTTTTGCTTGCATTCTGTTAAGCAATGTGCATTTCAAAGTGTACTTTGAGTAGTTAGGACAGAAAGAAAGTGCTGTAATTAATTAGGGTGGAGGGTTTTTTTTTTTGTTTTGTTTTGTTTTTTTCATATTCACATCTTTGTGCATTTTCTCAACAGGAATATTTTGTGCTCCAGCTTATGCACTGCTGCTGGTAAGTGACATGACAGATTGTTGTGGTCTACAGGGCCAAAAGCTGCTTTTAGAAAAATCAAAATTAAATGAGTTTGAAAGGTAGTGTAGACAGACTTGCACTTGTGTGAAGCCAGATAGATTTGGTGGTGGCACCATGCATCTCAGCTGGATCCAACTCTATTGCCAAGGCAGTTGAAAGCTGATCTGAGTGTCCCTATGGTACTGCAGTCTGCAGCAATGGCATACCTAGCTACAGCTTGCCCTCAAAATGTTATACACAACTGTGTGTGCACATATGCATATATAGCATGTGATCTCCACAATGCAGTTAATAAAAGGGATATGAAAGAATACTATTGAGAGTTGAGAGTCAGCTGAAACTCCAGGAATCAAGACTATAGCGGATTTAAGTTTCTCTGTGAAACTGAAAATTGCTATCTTGTTAGCAGGCTTGAATACTAATCTTTAGGAATGTTAAACTGAACTGAAAAATACAGGAAAAAAAAAGGAAAAAGAAAAAATATATAAAAAAAATTCATTTCTGATGAGTCTTTTTAGAATGAATTAAAGTAGTATAGTGAGAACATATACTGATGGTAGAATACTTGAGGCTCAAATGCACTCTTCAGGACGCGTGCTCTCCCTGGCCCATGTCAGTAGTGAAGTGGGAAGCATTGCTCAGCAGTAAGTACTAAGAACAAAAATAAACTATGTCAACAAACAGAAGAGGAGTTGATAGTGCACACTATTGGTTCCCAGCACAGATCACCCGAAAAACATTTTCTTTTCCTAAAGCAAAAAAAAAAAAAAAAAAAAAAAAAAAAAAGGATGTGTTTTGTTGATGACCCATGCAAAGTAGAAGAGGGAAACTAGGGTGGCCCATGAGCTATAATACCAGAAAGAGACAAACCTAAGTGCCAGTGATGGAAATAATTTTCCATCAGTTTATAACAAATTCTGCAAAATCTGAAAATTGCTTCACAGGGTAGGCAAAGGACTCCTCTCTATCTAAAAACCCAAACATTGTTGTATGAAGTTTCACAGTCTAGCTGCAAGCAGTGGTGGTGTTTTCTCTGATTTAACTGCCGGAAAGCTTTTTAATCATGGAGTATGCTAGACAGCCTAGGCATAGGAGTCATTGCCACTTTGTAATACTGTGCTCTAATCCTAACTAACACATTTATATGTATATGTGTTTTTGAGATGACATCTTTGTGGGAACTCTTTCAGATGAATGTTACTGTTTATATTGCAACTTTACAATGTGTGCTATCACTGAAAATGCTGAGTAATTCACACGTAAGTGGGTGGCACAGAAAAGTTATTGCAAACATAGCTCAGCAGTAAATTAGACTTACTAATTTTCAGTATTTTCCCCTTTTGATATATTCAGGAATAGGTATTTGCAAAGTTGTGGCCATCACACCAATTATTTTTCCAACTCCTCTATAGAATGGCATACTACTCCAAGGCAGTTTAGTGAGGAATTGTGTTGCAAGCAATGTGAAAAGATTTAAAAGGAAGGAAAAGGAACAATTTTGGGAAGAGATTTGTGACTTTTTTAAGTGTAAAAAATTAATACATGTGAATTGGATTCTCCATAAAGGAATTGTAACATTTGGTCTCTTGCCATTTCAAATCATATAGTAGTTTTTTTGTATCAATTTCTGTCCTAATCTCTTTTGTAACATTGTTGTGTTGTATTATATTGTATTGATAAGAGGCTATCTTGGGGCCTGAAAAGGATAAGATGTTAATAAAGTTCTTTGCTATTACAGAGTTTAACAATTTAAGTATAATCTGAGTTTCATGACAAATTATTGCCAGCTTCTTTTTGCATCAATTACTGTGAGAAATAGCTCTTAACCCTTTATGAAGGCATATAAAGTAAAATAACTCAGAAATTGTTCAAGATACAAAGAATTAAGTTCAGAAGGAAAACTTTCATTTATTCATTTTATATTTGGAGACACCAAGTCCTTTACGAAGTGTCTGCTTATCAGCCTCTCAGATGACATGATGTTTAAAGGAGCAACTTTTTTATCACCAAAAAAAAAAAAAAAGGGGAAAAAAAAAAGAGAAAAAAGAGAAACCTCCCCTGTTCCTCTGAAATCAAAATGTCAAACTTTGATGAAATAGGAAAACTTTTTTCATTTGTAATATGGAAGCAAATTGGTTTGATTCTCTTCCAAGTTTTCCTATTTCATTTTGAGATATTCTTTTTATTGTGTCTTCCATAATGAAAAAAATAAAAGGGCAAAACTTGATATGAAAACTTTGCAGCTTTATTGGAGAATTATCTTTTACGTCATCTCCAATAACTTTTGAGGTAAGTTTCTGTTCATAATTGATCCAAAAAGATGTAGGAGTATTTCCATCATACAGGAAGAAAGCAAGCAAATTTTTTCTCCCTTTTTCAGGAAAGTCTAACCAAAAGCAATATCAACCAGATATCATATTGAGAATTAATTTTTTTTTTTTTTGGGTAGAATTAGAAATAATTTAATTTGTCTGGAGCAACTGCTGTTGGTATAGTTATTTTTTAAAGAGAAGAAAAGACAAAAATAAGAATCATAAAATAACAACAATGTCTGAAAATACAGCTTCCCTTTCCAGTGGATGCTTCTGTTAGCTACTGAGCTTCTGGGAAATTACATGAGCACAGAAGAGGGTTTTAGATAGAGAGAATCTTGGCAAAATTTTACCAAGATCAGCCTGCTTAATGAACTGTGATTACTTACATCTCTATTTACAATTGTCAGAAGTGATATAAAAGTGTGAATTTGCCTGGCCCCACTGACATGGCCTATTTCTAGATAGAGACAGAGATGAAGGTAGCATGGTGTGAAAGCAATATTTTAGATTGTGGTGGATCGAAAATCTTATGATTACATCCCAGATATGGCTTAATTTTTATATAAATACTTTGGACTTGCTGATGCAATTTAGTTTCAACACACCCAGTGAGGATATTGCAAACGCTCAGCAGTGCCATGGTGAATGATGTGGCCCTAGATACTTGCAACAGCAGCGTTAGTAAAACTTGTTTCTTGCAGAAGATCTATGTCATGGTTTTGTTCATCAACTGCCAAATAAATATCATGCAGAAAAAAATAAAATAAAATAAATCTCACATCCATGTCTTTAAAATGAACCAAACAACATATATTTTGGTGATATGAGTAGTATACATTTTGTCCTATTTCTAGACTCTCCGAGCTTCTTGTCATGCCAACTTGTGGCTTCACCAAGTAGCTCAAGGACCCCTTAGCTAAGCTATTTCAATAATAAGTAGGCAAAATTGTCCAGTTTCTATTAGCACTCCTCTTTTATGTGACATTTAAAAAAAACAAAATAGTGAGTAAGGTGGACTTTTCTAACTTTAGACAACTTAGATTACAATTCTCTATGTATCAGTTTTAAGGTTACTCCAAGAGGTAACAGCACTTCAAGGCCTTCTGAAATTATAGAGTTGCACAGAGGTGGTGAGGTTTGTAAAGAAACTCAAGACATTCTGAGAAGGAACAGTTATTCAGTATTAGCAAACACTACTTGAGGAAAATCATTTGACACTGAACATCAGAAGGAATTTTGTTGCATAATAATGTGTAGCAGAAATACCAAAAAATGCAACTAACACAAACCCACCATTTTGTGTCAGGAATATTTTAAATCTGGGACATATCTTTGGGGTTGTGTTTTCAAACCTCAAAAGACTACTTGAAAATAGAAAGAAATGGGGAAAAAAAAAAAATCAAGGCCAAATTATGCAAAACGTCCTTCACACTAGCTTCAGGATGTTTAGTCTACTAGCCTCTTGAACATTTCATAATTAAATAAGTTTTGAATGTGCTTATAAAAGAAATACCAGTAGCATTTAGTATTATTTATTGTTTGTTTGTTTCGTTTTTAATGCCCACATAATTTTAGATGAGGAGCTGGGAGTCATCTCGTGTAAGTGTGAGAGTCTGATGATGCTGAGTATGGAGAAAATAAGTTAAAATTTCTTCCCTTATTAAGCCAAAATGTCGTCTCAGTTATTCCTCTTTCTTAACTTCCAAGCTGCTCTCAGTCACCATTTGTTTGCCTCCCTGAAAGACATGTACACAAAAGATTTTCTTCTTTGTGCTTGAAAAGCCTACAATAGCATTTTTTTTTTGGGGCAGGAGAATGTAATGTATGTAGAATAAGTGACTTCCAATTACATTTTTAGAAGGAAACTAAGCTATCCAGGGTCGCATGTATACATCTCAGAGCAAGTTATATTCATAGAACTGTTTGGTTCATGTCTGACAAAGCAGTGATGTGACAAAGCTTATGGCAAATGCTACACAAAGATTCTGGGTATTAAGGAAATTAAATGGTTTAAAATAAAAGAGACCCCATGGTAATGTGTTCTTTAGCAGTGGATTACACACTGGTCGAATTCAATGACTCTAACACTTACGAAAAAAGTAGAATACATATAATGTCAGAAAAAAGCTGGTGTAAATGAAAGGCTTCTATCCTAACATTTGCCTTTTATATAACTTGTTAGTACAGTAATAGAGTTCTCAGTAAATTTCAAATCAAAATTTTCATCTCAAGTGTTTTTGGAAGGGTATTATTACAGACCTTCTAATTTGCACTGCAGCTAAGCATGTATTAGTAACAAGGAGGGCTAAGGAAACTGCTGGTATATACAGGAGTGCTTGACATTTAGTAGATGAATGAAAGTTTACAGTCAAATTTTTTTTTTAAAACTAATAACATTAGAAAATTTTTGTTAGTCCATCCATCTTCCTTCCTTCCTTCCTTCCTTCCTTCCTTCCTTCCATCCTTCCTTCCTTTCTCTTCCTCTCTCATTCATATCCTCCCCTCTGTCCTACATCACATATATCACATCATGCTCAACTAGGGAGAGTCACTTAGAATAAGCTGCTCTCAAATAAAAATTTATCCTTGGGGAATTGGTATCCATAATTGCATAACTTGGGCTAAATTATGTTCTCATTTACACCCCTACTGTAAGTCAGTGAGGCTGTGGGAGTAATAACTGGGAACCATGAAACAATTTTTTCTTTTAGTCATATCAGTGTAAATCTGTAACGATTTATTTGAATTTAATGGCCAATTATGATCTACCTCTACATATATAATAAAAAAATTAAGTTAGTAATCCTTAAGTAATAACTGCATTTTAATTAAAATGAACTTAGGATTTTTTTTTCAAACATTCTAAGGGAAAAAAAAAATTTTTTTTTCAAAATTGGAGAAGACTGCAAACAGCCTTGTAAACTTGTGGTGATTAAAAATGAACAGGAGAAGGGAAGCATAATTAATCATTTTGTCCATTTAATACACCTGTGTAATGTGTATATTTTTCAGAGCTGTCCTGTTGTCGTTTCTTCCCATCTCCTGACCATGTTTTATGGTATGTATTCTAATAAACAGCATAAAGCAATACTGGGACCTGTGCTCTTGCTGAGGTGGTTAATAAGAGAATGGTTGCCAACCAAATCTGCTGTTCTCTTCTGACTGCCATCTCAGGAGTTAAAGTAGCACTACCAAAGTGTTTAATTTCTCTCTCACAGTTAAGAATGTTTAAAATTAAGATTTAAAAAACATGATTATATTTTTTTGTTTATTTTAATATAATTTTGCTATAGACTTATCAAACTTATTTTTTTTCCTTTAAAATACAATATTTTCTCTGGAGAGAAACAAAGGTTTTTCACACAGTGTATCTAGTGAGAGATAATGTCCAGAATAATAACTGCACATCAACCAGCTTCCATGAAGGTTCTGACTATGGTGACAGACAGCAAGAACTTTTGTTTGCTTTCATTTGAACATGTGGGTGGAATAGCTGTTCCTGTCCTTGGCTCAGCCATGTCCTTCACAGATACTTGAATGAGTTAATTATAGACTGTTACCTAATCACATAACTATGCTTTCTGAATCCCAGAGAATGACAATTCCTGATCAAAATACTTCTTGTTCCTGTATCTGCTCATCAGCATGAAAACCACTCTCTACGTGTGTGCACATACAGAAATATTTTTCCTTTCCTTTCCTTTCCTTTCCTTTCCTTTCCTTTCCTTTCCTTTCCTTTCCTTTCCTTTCCTTTCCTTTCCTTTCCTTTCCTTTCCTTTCCTTTCCTTTCCTTTCCTTTCCTTTCCTTTCCTTTCCTTTCCTTTCCTTTCCTTTCCTTTCCTTTCCTTTCCTTTCCTTTCCTTTCCTTTCCTTTCCTTTCCTTTCCTTTCCTTTCCTTTCCTTTCCTTTCCTTTCCTTTCCTTTCCTTTCCTTTCCTTTCCTTTCCTTTCCTTTCCTTTCCTTTCCTTTCCTTTCCTTTCCTTTCCTTTCCTTTCCTTTCCTTTCCTTTCCTTTCCTTTCCTTTCCTTTCCTTTCCTTTCCTTTCCTTTCCTTTCCTTTCCTTTNTCTCCTCTCCTCTCCTTGAATCTCCCCTCCTTGCCTCTCCTCTCCTCTCCTCTCCTCTCCTTTCCTTTCCCTTCCCTTCCCTCTCCCACTTCCACTCCAGTTTCCTCTCAGCAGGGACAAAAGCTGAATAAATAAGAATGTTGCATCCATTCATCATTTAATTTACCAAGTTTTAAGAATTTAAGACTATAGCCCAAGTTACATAAACAGAAACAGTACTCTGACAATAGGGAAGACAGTCTGAGGTACGGCCTTCAGAGTCTAAGTGTAATATCACATCGATTTCCACTTTAGATTTCATTATTTAAACAAATTATTATTCCCATGGTATTTTTATACCTTACAGCATCATACTGCTGTAACATCACATACAAATCAGAGTTCAGGAGACTCAAAAAACACCTGTTGGTCAACGGTCATATTAATAGTTCCCTGATAGCACAAATGTCAAAAGAAATAGCTGGATCCAATATTAAAGGGAGCTTCAGTTCATCTAGTAATTATCTTTCAATCCACTTTCCAAATGTTTAGATTTGGTTAAAATTTTGGATGCACGTTTCCACTCTGTTCTCTCCTCTTGCACAGAATATGTGATGTCATCACTTAAGTATCTGAGTTCTGCACTTCCCTCTTCCCACAAGCTAGGTTCCCTCTCCACAGTAGACACTTCTCTTGTTCGTATTTTGACTAAATGCTGGCCATGTTTTCCATTGATGCAAAATCTTCAGTGTTGGAAGTAAAATTTTACTGAGTTCTGGTGTAAGTTATTGGTTAGATTGGTCCTTTCTTTACACAAAATTTCTGGCTGCTCAAATAGGAGGTAGAACACAGGGCGTACAAGGCTATCCTGAAATTATTTCTAAAGCTGACCAGAATCCATCCAGTTTCTAAATGGGAAATCCCCGCCTCTGTACATGTAGCCAGCTCTAGGAATATTTGCATCGTAGATCCAGCTTAAATCTTACTCACTTTCTGCCAGTCTTCTGAAGAAGAGTAGAATTTATTGTTACAGTTAGACATGAAGCATTCTCTTCTCTATTGCAAGATCAGACACATTTCAAGCTCTTCCATTTAACTCACCAAAAATAAGTCAGAAGTAGGAAGGACATGGAAGTGTTGGAGAGGGTCCAGAGGAGGGCCACGAGGATAATCAGAGGGCTGGAGCAGCTCTCCTATGAGGACAGGCTGAGAGAGTTGGGGCTCTTCAGCCTGGAGAAGAGAAGGCTTTGAGGGGACCTGATAGTAGCCTTCCAGTATGTGAAGGGGGCCTACAGGAAGGCTGGGGAAGGATTATTTACAAGGTCCTGCAACGACAGGACAAGGGGCAATGGGTTTAAACTGGCAGAGGGGAGATTTAGACTGGATGTTAGGAGGAAGTTCTTTCCAGTGAGGGTGGTGAGGCACTGGCACAGGTTGCCCAGGGAGGTTGTGGCTGCTCCCTCCCTGGAGGTGTTCAAGGCCAGGTTGGAGGAGGCCTTGAGTAACCTGTAGTAGTGGGAGGTGTCCCTGCCTATGGCAGGGGGTTGGAACTAGATGATCCTTGAGGTCCCTTCCAACCTTACCGTTCTATGATTCTACGAACCTCTAAAATTAGCTTAGCAAGTATGTTCAGAACCAGATATTCCTGAATGACTTATCAGAATCATAGCTGAAAGCAATCATATAGTTTAGTCCACTTTGCAAACTGATGATGTATCTTTCACTCTTTCAGCTTACTCTTTACAAGCAAATCTAGCATCTAGTTATTTTTCTAAGATAGAAGGGACCCATGGGATGCTGAAGGACAGTAGAATTCCGGTGGACTTCCAGACTTGTGCCTGGATCACCTTCCTCTTTGTTTCACACTCTGTCTTATTTTAAAGGAAGTAAAATTAAAATAAATAAACACACACACACACACACACAGAGACACGAAACAAAACCAAAACAAACCCAAAACTAAACACTGAAGGAATTTTCTTTTACTTGCTTCTAGAGCTTTATGACAGTATGTACTTTTTAACTGGGAAATGGCTACACTTACCTGAGATGGCAGCAGAGTACGCAATTATTTGTTTAGAGGCAGTTTTGGAGTATTAAAAGCCAACTTTGCTATTACTGGGTTTTCCCAGCTGTATCTATTAGCCTTTCAGTGAAAGGTCTTTGAACTTGTTAAGAGAACGATGTAGTTCCAGGTTGTTCTGGTTAAAGACAAAAGCCCTAGGCAAGTGTGCTGTGTTAGTCTTTAGTCTGATATAGTGATTCTTGATGAACAGAAAGTCCTTTAGAAAACCAACTCAGAAATGATACCAATTAAGCAATTTATTCAGTATACTTTAACTTATTTCCAGATTCTTTTCTTACTGTCTTCTTTTAGTGTCCTAGAGAAAGGCTCATATTACTGATGTGATAATAATGTAAACATTGTGATTGCAAAGTACTGCATTTGTGGCTTTTCTTGGCTTGGAAAGTCTCAGCCAAGGAAGACATTCTCTTAAATATTTTTCAAATTAATTCAGTTATTGTCAAGAAATCTACATGAATGCAGTAACCATGGAAGGTCAACATTTTATGATAATGTTTTCCATTTGTGTAACTAAGTCATAAAATATGTTCCAATCTAGTCTACTCCACCACTGCAAGGGTTCTTCCAAAAATCATTCACAAAATGCTAGATGACAAAAGTAAATGAAGACATTTTTATGCTATTGTGTAATTACACTGGTATATTTGTATAAATCATGAGGTACTGTTCTGTTTCTGTGAGAAGGAAATAAAGTCCCCAGGTTCATTTTTTCCCCCAAAACTTTCAAGATTATGTAAAAAAAAAAAATTAAACACATCTGAATGTGTTGAACTGATTTTAATAATTTTTTTGTTTTTATTGTGTACATGCTTATTTATCTGTGTTATATTATGTAGCAGGTTTTACTTATACATATCCTACTTCCATACATCTACAGACACATACAGGCATGCATGCAAAACACAACAGTGAGTTATGCTAATTGAAATAACTGTAGTCTTAGGACTTTATGAACAATGGAAAATTTCAAGATCCAGGTTTCAAAATTTTATTGAACTTTCTCAACAAGGCAATGTGTTTGTTCAGATGTGTTTCTGTGCTTGTTCAAACACTTCTACAGCGTGACTTGATCTTTAATAATAAAAAAAAAGGAATATTTATCATTAGGATTACAAGCTTGGTGAAATCAGAGATGGAAAAGAAGCCTGTGATATAGCATAGCTCCCCATTTTTCACTGCATGCATTTGCTTTGCACATTTGTATTTTAAAATTCCAAGGAAGTATTTCCAACCCCCAGTTCTCTACAGTCATATTTTTGACATGCACATGCAATACCATCTCTTTACATTTATTGGTGTAACCTTTTCTCCACTATTTTGTTCCTTTGAAATGTGATGGTCTGTGTAAATCTGTTTGAGAGTTAAGGATGCTACATAGTGTGTACTGAAGTAAAGGATGAAAGTTCTTGCTGTACGGTTCTAGCCTTCCAGTATCTGAAGGGGGCCCACAGGAAGACTGGGGAGGGATTATTTACAAGGTCCTGCAACAACAGGACAAGGGGCAATGGGTTTAAACTGGCAGAGGGGAGATTTAGACTGGATGTTAGGAGGAAGTTCTTTCCAGTGAGGGTGGTGAGGCACTGGCACAGGTTGCCCAGGGAGGTTGTGGCTGCTCCCTCCCTGGAGGTGTTCAAGGCCAGGCTGGAGGAGGCCTTGAGTAACCTGTAGTAGTGGGAGGTGTCCCTGCCTATGGCAGGGGGTTGGAACTAGATGATCCTTGAGGTCTCTTCCAACCTTACCATTCTATGATTCTATTCTATGATTCTATGAATTTTAAAAAGTTGTGTGGAAAGGGTTAAAATATTTGAAACAAGCCATGCATCACACTCGAGTGATTAGGTGTAACTCCCAATTAAAGATCAATAAGGCCTTTAAAGTGATTTATAAAAATGGATTAGTAAGAAATGTCCATTTAGAAACTACTGTGAATAAAATCACTATACTCTCTGTCGTATTGATCGGGCCTTTATGTCTAAACATGCATTAACTGGGGCAGACAATAAAAATTAATCCTCTTCTTTTGCAAAATGGAAGGTCATTTTCCCAACTGTCCTTAGGGGGAATGATGTCATTAAACATACTTCTAAGACATTTTATTAAACTTGACTAGGCTTTTTGCATAGAAGTAAATTAGAGCAGTCAATATTGGAAAGAAAGGGATTTTAAGGAGCAATAACTACAGGTATTTATTCTAAGTGTGTTATACAACAGATGCATAATTAAATTCAAAGCAACTCCATTAAAATAATGTTAAGGTCCTGGCTTAAAATGACAAAAGGCAAGAGTTTTAGAGCCCTGAGCGTGCCCTGTTGTATGTAAGCATTTCAGTGGTCTCCAAACAGTAGGGGGTTTGACATACCATATGTGCTGATATTCTCTGCTCTCTCCCCTCCAGGATAATGTTATTTATAAATAAAAGCACTGAGCAAAGGGGTGAAACTGTAACTAGTGGCAACCTGACCAAGGCAGAGCCCTCAATAAAACACCTGCAGTTAGGTTCCAGCATTCATCTCTTTACATGCATGTTCCCTTGGGTAAGAAACACCTTTTAAAATCAAAAGGGAAAAAAAAAGAAGAAAAGAGAAGTCATTGAAGATTGCATTCTGTTGGAGATGTGTTGCCTTCAGGCAGCTGCTGCCCACAGGATCCTCTTGCCTGGTCCTGGGCAGGAACAGAGGAGAGTCTACACTTAAGCATGACATCTCTGCCACAGCACCTTGTGCAACCACCTGTGTCTGAATGCACCCTAGGGCCACTTTTGGGCCAGCTGTTGAATCGGAAACCAATTTTTTGAAAGTTAAAGTCAGAATTCCAAGTTGTATTTCCCTACATTGTTGTATTTTCCCCTGTGTGGTGCAGACCTTTGCTGCCATACCTCTGAGCAGATCAACTCCTTCCCATCCTGTCTGCTCCAAGGCCTGTCACTGACTTCCTCCCTTCTGCAAAAAATTCAGCAGTGGTTATGTTGCTGAGGCTACAGCATACTATACTCATTATGCAAGTCTTCATTATCTCCACAATCTGTAGTCAGCTATACACATCAATTTGTTTTCCTTTATCGCTAAGTGAGAACGTGGACAATTTAAGATGTGGGAATTTTTTTTTTTTTTTTTGATAATACTTTAGCAGAGTCGAGTTCTTGGCCATGTCCAGATGACTGGGATCCCATTTTAATTCTGCTAATATGAACCTTAATACTTCTTTTACTATTACAGAATGCTCTTAGTATACCACCACTGAATGGTACTTATATTTTGCCAAACAGATTATTTATAAGATCAAGATAAAAGATATTTTATCTTTTTTCCTCTCAAATGACCTAAATTAAATCAGGGTAGTAGATAAATCTCAAGTTTGAATAATTCCACAAAGTTTGACAGATAAGAGACAATCTTGTGATTGTGAAATCCAGACTTCAGGTCTGGGTTTCATGCTTGGTTGAGTCATAGAGAGGGAGTCCATGCCACATTGGGTCAGACTCCACAAAAGCCCTGAGGTGCCCTGTGGTGGCAGCTGTGTTAAGCACTTTAGAAGGAAATTGGTAGAGGGGGTGTAATCTGTAACCAGCCAAGTATGGCAGAGAGAGGGGATGAGTGCCATGGGCATAGGAAGGCTGGAACTTCATCACAGAATTTGGAAACACTAATTCAGAACTAGCTGAAAAATAGTGCCTCGGTCTCATGCCTATTAAAATATGAGGCTTTGAGTTTTCACGTTTTGCCCAAAGAGTAAGAAGCTCAATAATTGCAGATTTTGGCAGATGGTTGTCAGAGAAAAAAATGACCCGTTAGAAATGTCATTTTGACTATTTAAATTTTTCTTTCTGATCTCCTTGCAATAAAATTATTATAACAATATTTAGACATTATTGATTGATTTTAAAAACCCAACAAAGCCAACAACAACAAAACACCAACAAACGAACAATCAAACCCATCATACTAACAACTCTGTAATATCTACCAGTTTCCTAAACTCTTTATTGAGAGGTTTGAACATATGCAGACTTTCTGGAGATATTTACGTGTGTTTCATGGCCTGAATCTCTGAAATTCATAGTTGACAAATGCATTAAAAATATGACAATAAAACTTTGACATGAAAAGAAATACAAAGTTTGAAAAGTTATATGCTAGATAAACAAGCTCAGGACATGTACCTCTACAAGAAAAATGTTTAAGCCAGTCTCGTATGTGGTATACAGTAAGCAATATGTATGGAGTCAGCTCTGCAGAGAATACAGATAGTGAGTGTCCAATTTGAACAAGTTAATCCAACCTAAGTCTGTGGATTTTTTTTTTTTTTTTCCTTCCACTGAAGCTTCAATATGCATCTGATCTCAGGATATTGGATTTTTCTTTGAGGAAAGAAATAAATGACTTATCTGGGGAATAAACCCAGTCTTCTCTCACTGTATTGCTCACCATATATATTGTACTAAAATAAGGTTCACTGATTCTAATGTAAATCTCTAAAGCTGAACCACGATAATATGAATTTCTGCATTTTATGTGGTAGGTAAGTAGGTTGCATCTTTGAAAAAAAGTGGTGAGAGAGATTAGTGCTTGTACCTTAGGAGGAAGGGAGCAGGCTCAAATACCTCTAGGGTCTGAAACTCCTTGACAGACTAGGAAAAACTGTTCAAACACATTTGTTTTGGTTTAAAATAGATGCATCTTGCAATAGGACTGCTTTTCCTCCATCTCCCCTCTTACACACACACTTTGTGACATCAAGATTTTGTCTACATGGGCAATTCACACCAGTATAAATCATCACTATTAAAAAAACCTCCAAGACCTCATCCTTTGTAAGGATGTTGTTGTCAAACTTTCTGGGGAATTTTTGTTCTTGCAAAAACAAGAAATAAATTTTCTTCCTAAGATGTTGCACTGTAGCACATTGTTTTCTGACACAATGCTTTCCCACATGGCTTTGCTGCTAGCCCCAAATGTCCAATCTGTTTATTGAAATAACTTTTTCTAGCCTGAAGTGAAGGTAACTGGGTGATAGCTTCCTGTGCTAGCACAGACACTTCCAGCTCCTATACATGTCCAAAGTGTCTGTCAGAAATGTCTTTCACACTCTCCCACCATGCAGCACACTTCTTCAATGTCCCAAGTACACTGTGGATCACATTTGCCCCTGGAATACTTTGACTTGCCAACAGCACTGACTACTAAAGACTGGAAGAGTGATTTCACAGGATCAAGGCTCAACAATGGCTCATAGGAATAGAAAGGGGAAAGGTGAGTCTTATGTTGGTGTGAATATTTTGTGTTGTTGCAGCAATTCTGACAGGATTTCAGGCTGGGAATACCATCATATGATGCCAATGGGCAGGAGGATTCCAGCAAAGTAACAAAAACTTGCCTTTTCTCTTTTTTCTTTTTTTTCCTCCTCCCAGGAAGATATGTTTGACAGACAAGAAGCTGTTTGATGTTTAGCAGTCTAGCTGAGGCTCTGTAGATTGATCCATTCACCCGGCCTGCCATTCTCACTGTTGACAATCTTTTGGTTCCTAGAAATGCTCAGGATGTCAAGAACATGGTAGAAAAGACTACTAAGCATCATAGCACTTACAGTGGCACTATGCTCTGTAGTACAGACTGAACATTTATTGCCAATGATGGGTATGGACATATATTGTGGAAGTGAGATGGTACAGTTTCCAAATACTGCTATTTCTCTGTCCAAACCATAGTTCCCCTGGGGATCCTGGGAACAAGCAATTGCAACCAGGGGTGCACCCACCATAGAAGGGACTGCCTCCACAGTCCCTAGTTACTTGTTGCTGATATCTTCCTTCATCTTTCTTATCAAGCCATGCCTGAGCTTCTTGATCAGAATAGCTCTAGAAAACAGTGTGCTTCAGGTCCTCTGCTGGCCTCTTTTTCTTCTCTCTGACAGCTGAGCCAGATTTCAGAAAGCAAGTGACTGCTGAAAGCCACCATTCTCTAGCTGCATAAAGTACCCATCATGCTTTGATCATCCAGGAAGTTAACCCAATTAATCAGTGCATAATTATTATCAGCACAAATCTTCAGAATAAAATCTTTTCAGGGAACTTTTTTGTTCAATAAAATATTAGCAAGATATTTTTATTACACATCATAAGTAGAACTTTTTTAATTTTAATTTTTTTTTTTTTTAGGTAATAAAAAGGTATTTTACAGCAACTGGGAAGAAAGATAGGCAACGTGTCATATAGCACTAGTAAGTCAGAGGAGCATCAATGCCACAAAATAATTAAAAAATATCTGTAACTGTTATCAAGTGACATCTAGAACACAGAAAACAAGGGTTCAACACTTGTGTAGTGAAAATACTTTACCTTTTACCTAGTGAAAAGACCCTTCCTAACATCCAGACCTGTAGGAATTATAACTTGTGTGATGGTTTGAGGCTAATTGGAATATTTTAATGGAGAAAATTACATTATAGGCTGTGAAAGGAAAACATCATGATGTCTACTTCACTCATATGCTTGCTGGAGAATTGTTTGGGAACACTAACCAAAACAATAGATAAGTCAGTCTCTCTCTGGCTCTTGCTGGAACAGGAGCTGCTGGGGTGATCTAGCAGCTTCTGGGCTCTGGCTCCTCTGCTGATTAATCCTCACTAACCACTTTTCTTCTAACCCTCCTGGCTGATCCTCCTAAGTTACCTTGTGCGTAAGGTAAACCTTGGGGTAAGGTACAGGGGTGGGGAGAAGGTGGAAGGGTGGTTGGGAACCCCTCCTGGGGTCTCTGATTTCTGGGAGTGGAGTTGTGTTTCTATATTACCTTTAACTTTTATATTTCTGTAAATATTCTGTATATAGTGTAAATATCTGCTTGTACATTGTGCAAAGCTGTAAATAGAGCTCCATCATTTAACTTCCATCCGGCTGAGTTTTAGTCTGGGTCATTTTATGAAGTGTGGGAGGGCGGGGAACTCCCAAACCTTCACAACTTGGTCGAGTAAGAAACTACCCAGAAACTTGTACAGCACAGGCTTTCTAGGGAACAGGAGAAAAAGGGTTAATGCCATGGATGCATGATTCTATGATTCTAAAGGAAAGAGGCACCTCAAAACATACAGCAACAGCCACCTGAATACTGGATTTATTGCAATTGATCTGCTTTCCTTCTGACACAATAAAATTGCAGATTCAGATGTCAGGAATGAATATACTGTTGCGGAATTTGTTAAGCTGTCTAGGGAGAGATGAACTGAAATGTGCACACACTCACTCAGAAAAGGAAAATCTCCCCACTGGTACCCAAAATATATATACATGTACATGTACATATACATACACACACACACACACACACACACGCACACACACACACACGCACATATACTCACCAAGGACTCCTTAGATCTGAGATCCTGTTCTAAAGGGAAAAGATCTGACTGCCAGGCTGCTTCTGTGTGGCAAGAACCTTCTTCACAGCAGGACTGCATTTATAACACCCATGAGTTGTGTACCTGCCAGTCAGTTTTTTAATTACTTGGAAGGCAGCAACAGAGGAACTTCTAGGCCCAGAAGCACCAGCTAGCGTCTGGGGCCATTGAGTTGTTTTTCGTTAACTCCTAGCAAGCCTTGGCCCTTGGTGCTTGTCGAAGGGTGGTTTGTTACAAGCCTGTCTGGTCTGCCAGGGAGGCTTGGGAAACAGACATGGAGACAAATACACAACTGATGGTGTTAACGGACAGAAGACATTATTCTCAGAAAACATTCTCTCCCAGACGAAGCATTCCTCCTCTATCTCTTTCCCCTTAGGCACACTGTTGCATATCTTCACTTTAGGGAACTTGTCATGTTGAGAAGAACAATTTTTGGTTTGTTCTGCTATCATACTTTGATGGTCTGGCAGGGAGAACGAGCGGTTGATGGCAGCTTCATTTCTTTGATCCTTCTATCTCTCTATCTGAAACAGTGGAGTTGAGACCAATCACATCACTACCTTAAAGCCTGACCAACCCCTAACAGCAAAGCCTACTATGCTGCTTAGGAATCTTTTTGCGCCTTTTCCAAGTGAGACCAAACATTCAAGTCTTGTGAAATGAAATCTCACTTGTCATTTAATTTAAAACCTTTTAAGTAGAATTGCTTGCTCTACTTGTCTATTGAGAAGTCTACTGATGTGTAGAAAAATTGTGGAATGTTTTTGTTTTATGTTTTATTAGAAATGTTCCTACCTAGGTAGCACTGTCATACAGAAAATGACTTGATAATGAAATTACTGTGTTTTAAAGTGGAATTAACAGTTTTGAAGAGGTGAGGGTTGTGTGAGAGAGGAATTACTCCAGTGTCAAAGTTCATTGTAGAGTGATTGTGTATATCCCAGTGTGCATGAAGTGCAGAATTCCACGCTAAATATAGACTTTAAGTAATAAAAAGGAGTGCAGGATTGCCCACACTGCTGAATGAATGCATTGGATTGTAAACCTTTTTTGATAGTAGGAATTGATAAGGATATTATTTTTAGTTAAATACAGATGCCTGTAGGAAACAGTGAATGATTACCTTGAAATGCAGATTTTCTGGAGGAGATAAATCCCACACACAAGTAGCTAAAAAACAGCTCTACAGCCCAATTTACTTCTCTCCAGTGTGCTCAGTGTATTTACAGACCAACTTCCATTAGGCTTGTCATGGTTATCTCCAAAGTAAGCTGTTTATCAGTTTCTGTCTGGCTTGTCTTGTTTGTCTGATTTTCCTGAGCCTTTACCATATACAAATAGGCATGAGTTAGAGTTTACAAGTCTCAGTAAAAATAATAGGAATTATACTTACAGAACAAAATATTGAGACCATTGTTTGGATCTTATTTGGCAGTAGGGAGTATCCAATGACTGTACCCTGTGCTAGTAAAATTGTAGGACAGTTGGATTTTTCTTCCAGGGGAAGACAAAATGACAGAGCATGATATACTGGAAGGTGATTAGATGTGTGTCTACAGGGTACTCCAGTTAGAAATATTGTACAGAATATTACTTAGAATATTTTCTCCTAGGCAATTCTCAGGAAATATTTGGCCTTAGCTGTTCTGATGAGATTACTTGCTTAGCCTTAAAATATCTGAGTAAGACTAAAGAATTTACATTAACAATTATTGTCTGAATACTGCGGTTCCTAGCTCCGAAAATAAGCCAACTACAGAAGTTCTGATTTTATAAAGGTTTCCACCATCCTATAACTGCTCTCTGTTCTTCTTTTCTTACTCTCTCTCTTTTTACTTCTAAATGCTCCTTCCTCTCTAGGCCAAAACACAACCATTTCTGTGATAGGCTCTTTTGTGATATTTAACAGAATGAGGATGTTTTCTTTGCACTACATACTTCTTCTAATTTGCTCCTCGGTAGTTCCTCAAATAAAGCTTTATTGAGAACCCAGAACTAGCAGAAATCAAGAAAAGAATCTCTCTGGAGGGTATTTTTTATGTGTAAAAAAAATATTACTTGCATTTTGTTAGCTGAAAGCGTATTTCAAATGCTAGTACTTACATTATTGAACTGGTAAGGACTGCATTCAGTTGAAAAACTTCAGGAATGTAGTCATAGCAATCATGGTAGCACAACAGTGAAAGTAAGTGGCATTCATAAATGCACTGTTTTCATTACATTGAATTTTCTTGGTGTACCTTGTTAATTATGATCTGTTTTCTCTGACAATTTTCTTTAACTGATTCTCCCATTAAATCAGGGATTTTGCTCTCCCCTTTCCCTTATTGAAATTATTCCAGGCTCAAACTATCCATACTGTATCCCATATCTGCACTTTCTTACGGACATAATCCAGGTGGAATAGCTTGGGGTACTGTGTGTTCAGTTCCTATGATTACAACACATAGCATTCTAGTTCAGAAGAGTCCAGATTTACTCCTTACATCTTGGTCAGTCCAATGCTTGCCATTATCCCATAAGAAAGGTAAGGCCCTTAATAAGGACCAGCTGTCACAGCCATAATTAGCTACAGAGAGGGAATGGGGTAACCCTGGAGTGTTCTAGTACCTGGGTGTCTGCAATGGCCAGAATTCTGCTACACAAATAGCATGTGAACTTACATAACAGATTAATGAAATACCTCAATATTTGACATCCAAAAGACCCCAGGCAACCATCAGGAACACTGAAATTAGAGATTAATAGTTTAGAAATTTGAGATTAATAGTATAGTGTGAATGTGGTGCAACTCTCCTTGATATACCATGACATCATTTAATCCAAGAACTGACATAATGAACTTTAATTTTTTATTGATGGGTTTTCTCTCTTCTAGTTACAAAATCCTTCCATAAGTTAATCAATATCAATCTGAAACAGTATAATTTTTGTCTGGAAGACTGTTGTAGAGATTTATGTACATGGAACTTTAGAAATTTACCTAAATTTTGTCAAATTTTATTCATGATTGAATTTGGTTTTTTGATCTCATGCTGATATTTTGCCTTAAATAATTACCCATTGCCGAACAAAGTCACAGGATCTCATGGAATCCTACCATACTTGCTATTTTGGTCCAGCCAACTCCTTCAGTAATGGCCTGCCACATTTAAAAGGAAGTCATGGCAAGTGAGTGCTTTATGAATGTGACTGATGAATTTGCTGATACATTTGAACTTTCACAATGGACAAGTGGTTCTCTGGTAAAAGGTGCATAAGGGTGCCTCAGACTGGCTGTAGCATCTTCTGTCTGCTTCTTGGGAAACTGAGCTATGAGCACCAGCAGAGACAGACAGGTTAAGGCAGCAGTAGGACACATTTACCTGGTTCTCATTCCAACTTTTGTCTCTGTGTTGACATGAGAAAATGGGAGATGGTGGGGGAGGTGACATAGTCAACTATTTCTATTGCAATGCAGCAAGCACCATTGCAGCTACCATGGGGAGAGATCACCATATACTTAGAGTGTTTTGCATTGCAAAATAAATAAATTTTTCAGAATTTGTCTTACAGCAAGTTTTTGCTTGAGACTGGGTATAGACTGAGCTGATGGACGTGAGAAGATATGAGGTGTCCCTCAGGGGTCTGTGCTGGGACCAGTGCTGTTTAACATCTTTGTCAGTGACATGGACAGAGGAATGGAGTGCACCCTCAGCAAGTTTGCAGATGACACCAAGCTGTGTGGCACAGTCGACTTGCTAGAGGGCAGGGATGCCATCCAGAGGGACCTGGACAGGCTGGAGAGGTGGGCCCAGGCCAACCTCATGAAATTCAATAAGACCAAGTGTAAGGTCCTGCACCTGGGTAGGCACAATCCCAA
>VWZE01015439.1:203250-216442 GCA_013396675.1 Eubucco bourcierii | reverse complement strand
GGTCCAGACATCCTGACTGAATGCTTTGCTCGTAGGACCGTGATATTTTTGGTTTGTGTGATTTTAGTCCTAATAATTCTGGTTTTATGTTGTGGCTGCTCCCTCCCTGGATGTGTTCAAGGCCAGATTGGATGAGGCCTTGAGTAACCTGTACTAGTGGGAGGTGTCCCTGCCTATGGCAGGGGGTTGGAACTAGATGATCCTTGAGGTCTCTTCCAACCTTGCCATTCTATGATTCTATGATTCTATATATGTTTTGTGTTCTAGAAAAATCCAGGAGCTTCCCTGACCTTTGCTATGAGGTTAGATTAACTTCAACTCTGAGAAAAGAACACTAATAGCCATAGCCTGTCCTCTAGGCGGTCTTTCATTTCACTCCATGTGTCCTGCCTTGTATTACTTTTGCTTTTCAAAGATTCCCTGTAAGGAGGTTGTTATCGAATCTGCCCTATCAGTCTCCTTCTGACGATAGAATGACAGAAAGACTTTAAATGTAATTAAAAATCAAGCATCAGCCACGGCTTGAAGCTACCAGGTTTCTCTGATTTCCTGTTTAGGTGGGGAGACAAAGTTTGAGAATCAAACCTCCCACTTCTTGTATGCAGTCTTCATAATTTTTAAACAGTACATGCACACCACATGCTTTAATTAATATGTTGATATATTTCCCCCACCCCCCCAAAAGAAACCCAAAACACCAAAAAAACAACAAACAAAAAAAAACACCCCAACCAAAACAACTGTGAGGGAAAAGGCACCATTTTGAGCACATCTCAAAAGAGGAGCGTGTGCCTCTCTGGGCTACTGAATGCTCGTCTCTTTTTGTTTGCAAAGCTGTGCACTCGGAGAGTAAATGTGAGTCTTGCGTGAGGTGAAGAAGTTGCAGTGTGGAGTTGTGAGAATATGGCCTTTATCTGCATTCTGGGAATGGTTTTGTTCTTCACTCTACGCTATGTGACGAGGAAGGACTAAAAAGCCTGGACACACAGACAAAAAGAGGGCCATTTAGCCTTTTCACTGAAGTCTAGGATCCTTGCTGAGGGATTATTTTATGCAGGCCTGTGTTTTGGCTAAGGGGGTCTGGTTTTTACTCAAAGCCAGGCAGCAGATGTCAGGCCTCAGAATTGCTCACAAAATGATGACCTTGCTGGGTCAAGGCCTATACAACCTGCTTCGCCTCAAGCTGTGTCAAACACAAGCGGTAGAAAGACTTTCCCCAGGCAGGCCTGTCTGGGCGACCAGCTATCCCCAATTTTCCCTGTAGACTGAATTCCTTGTGAAATTCTACAACTCTGAGGAAAAAACCCCCACTCCTGACAGTTAACTTGGCTTTTTCTTTTTATTTAAGTAATGAATAAGGCAGTGAAGGTTTTTTAGGGGGTAGAGGTCTAATGCATTATTATGCTATTTTGTAGCAACAATTTATATTGTCAGGAATGTTTGTTTGGGCTTTCCATGTGTGACTAAAATATGTTAGTATAGATAGTGTCAAATATAGAGATGATACGCTTGAAGAAACGAAAGTGAAAAAGGGGGCAGTGTATGAAATGCAGTGTATGGCAAATTCACACTGTGTGTTGGATGCAAATATCTTCAGTGTGATGATCTTTAGCAGGGGAAGAACATCTACTGTGATTAAGAACAGCAAATTATATTTGCTATAGTTATTGTCTTATTGGGAAATTGTCACAGTCAAGGGTTTAAAAATGTAATAAAAAGTGGATCAATATGTGTTTGAGGATTTAATCAATTGCATATTAACAGTACTAGTCCTTCTGACCTCTTTTCTTTGAGCTATTCCCTTGATCAGAGCAAAAAATCATCTAATAAATTAGGGGTTTATTCATCCACATGCTGAATTCTGTTTCATATTTCTTTCTTCTTGCATACAAAATTGGAAAACAATGTTTGGTTCCTGAATGTGGTTTTTCTTCTTATAGTGATGGATTGAGCATTGCATTCTTGTAAGCAGAGATCTCAACTAAATTTCTACAGAACAAAAGAGAGAAAGTTTTGAGTTGTACCCTAAGACATTTAACACTTAATTTTATATGGGTACAGCTTGACAGATCAACCATAGCTAACAGTTTTCACATTGGCTTTAGCCTTTTTTGCGTAGGCCGAATTTCTGCAGGTGAATCACAAAATTCTGGAAAGGTTGTGTGTTTTGGTTTTCTTTTTTTGCCTTTATAAATAAAGGACATTGCCCATATTCACTGGACATTGTAAATCTGATCAGACTTCTGTATTTGTGGTGGTCTGGATGTGTCCCTGGCTCTTGATTCTGTATCCCAAGTGGATCATCAGCATTATGTTCTTGAAAATAAAATGTTTTGCACTATAGGAAAGCACCAAACTGGCATTTTAGATATAAAAGATATTTCTGTTGCCTTTTTTATTTCCTCATGAGGAATTCAAGTACAACTCACTTTGCTAGAATGAAATTGCACATGCTAAAGAGACATCCACAATAATCTGATTTCTTTGTAGGCAGAAGCACAGAAGTAGCCAGAGACTAATCATATTTTTTTTTTTTTTTTAAAGAATTAATGTATTATTAACAGAATAATTAGCTTCATGTACAATTTTCCAGTGTATTACTATAATGGTAGTGACATAATGGTGAATCAGGCCAGATATTTATGTTCACATTTGGACATGTGAAATAAAGATTAACTTTGCCTAGGAGTATTCTGAATTGCATGGGTTCAAGGAATACTGACCATTAAAATCATCAAGAATTTTTCCTTTAACTTGCATGGAGCTCATGTTGTTACACACGTATTCCTTTTAGTGTGGAGTAAAACCTTTCTGGAGATGGATACTGATTGTTAATTCAGTGTAACATAATCAGAATAACATACATTGGGTTTTTTCTTATATATGAGTGTGTGTGTGAAAATGTATTAAACTCCATAATTATGGGGTTTCCTCTTGAAAAAGGTTTCTGTACCACATAAACTTTTGGGGCGCATTTTCTGCTTTTGTAATTAAAGAGCAGGTATCAAACTCAAGAGGGTACTGAGTCTGTTTTTGGATAGGGCTGTTGGTGTACTGTTCTCCTTATCCCAAGACTTTGTTCAAGTCATTAAAAAGTGAAGAAGGGGTTTGTGCAGATAATCAGTGAAAGTTAACATATCTGTCTGTTCAAAAGTCATATGAAGATCAATGTAAAATTTGGATTTTTTAGTACTTAGAATTTGGCATGTACTGTTCTGTACTCCTGGAAGAGAGTTGAAATTGCTTTAAAAAAATGTCACTTTTTATCCTCCTTTCTCTCTCAGAAGATGGCTATCATAAAAAATAAATTAAAATTAAAAAAAGAAAAAAAGGAGAAAAGGAGATGTGTGTAGTGTAGCAAAATGGTTATTCCTCTCAATATTATCCAGTCTGAAGCATGATAAGAGATATTCAAAAGGTCTAGAGCTGAATGATTTTCTAGATAAATACTGGGAACTAGTAGTTCTAGTAACAAACCTACCCAGTTTTTGCCCATATTTTACTCTTAGGTTTATTTTCAGTACTACTGTCAAATAACCCTGAAAAAGACCTATCAAATTGCATCCCTTTGCCATGTCACTATACACCTTTTGAAAGTTTATTGTATGGAAATATTCCCAGACTCTATTCACATGTTTTGTTACAGATCTATTCCAAAGAAGGCGTCTATTAAATAAGAATGTTAACACAAATTACAAACCCATTTACTACAGGACATAAAAGACTTTTTTTTTTTTTTTTTTTTTTTTTTTTTTTTAATCCCTCCCCCACACTGCCCCTCTTGAGTTTATTGAATAGTCAGGAAAATAATGCATACTTTTATCTATCCTGAATTTCTTGACAGTTTGCAGTGCAAATCCTAATCTATATTAGAAATAATCACCTCTCTAACTATCATGAAAGTTTTTAGCTGAAGGTCGGATTCATGTGTATACTCTGTTTTAATATTATCTGATTCAATGAACTACGCTATTGATTTCATGAGGATAGTTCTGTTAGAGAAAGCTGAACTTCACCACAGTAAACAGAGGAAAGGTAAAAAGATAGTCTTTTTAAAATCACAACAGAGAGGCAAGATGAAAACCAGTATGGAGCCCTGTAACTGAGAATAGCATAGCAGTATTTGCGGGAAGTGATTGCTAGACTTGTCCATTCTTAGGAAATATTACAAACACATTTGGTACTGAGGTAATATGAAATGCTCAGCTTGAAAATAGTCATTCTTCATTCAACAGGAACTGAAGAGCTAATCTTAGGGTTTCGTCATGTGAGTAGGATCATTGTCATTTGAAATTAAATGAGACTACTGAGCACTGTAGTTTTAATGCTTCTTTGATGCACAGATACAAGCAAAACTTCCTTATAAAAGTAAAAATTACCACAAAGTTATTTCAGTTGTATCTTCTCTATCTTCCTTCAGCCAGAATTCAGCTCCTCGGAACACATCCAACATTAAATCTCCTATATAGTATCTCAAAAGTTTTATTAGAAGCAATCTGGTCTTTTTTTGGTGACATTTGGGAGATCAGCATTGTGTCAACGCAGAACATTTTCAGTTTTGTATGTCATACATTAAAAAAACTTTATACATGGTAGCTCCTAGATGTAGACTGATTACACCTATTCTGTGTGCTTAATAATATGTAATGCATGGAGAGACAGAGCGTACAATTATAAAGACATCATTCATATAAGTACATGCCTGATTACATAACAGAGGTTATGGCTTCACATTTGTAGTGGAAGGGGTAATTAATTACTGCAAGATGATATTTTAAAAAATATTAATATAGTTAATTAATATTAAATATTCAGAACTCATGGCACCCCAATCACCAATTTAATAATAATAGGTTCTTTTGCATCATTCATGGAAACTATATACAGGTTATAACAGGATCTAGAAATAACTAGTAAATATATACACATTCATTGAGTTCGATTAAACTGGAAGAGAAAACTTTGTGGTTAGTGTACTGCTTGTGGTCAATACACCACTTGCTCAGTAGATGGACGCAAGGAGCTCCTTTCTGCTTATGGTAGAAAGCAATTAATGATTACAAGAGGCTTTTGGTATTTACTCACAAAAAATATTATCCGATAGTACCCAAAGCTTGTGATGGGGTTGCTGTCAGTAGCTGTTAGAGGCTTCGGAGTTTCCCCAGGCTTCTGGGTGCTGGAGAAAGGAGGCAGACGATCTCTGACCTGGTCCTGGCTCTCTGGATGATTTGTGTTATCTCCAGGGCTTCCGTCTTGGCAGGAGGCTTTCAGGTGCGGGCAGGTGTCTTGTGACGTGCAGTCTCAGCACGGATAGATCAGATATAATAGTGGAGTGTGCATATAGAATCATAGAATCATAGAATGGCAAGGTTGGAAGGGACCTCAAGGATCATCTAGTTCCAACCCTCTGCCATAGGCAGGGACACCTCCCACTAGTACAGGTTACTCAAGGCCTCATCCAATCTGGCCTTGAACACATCCAGGGAGGGAGCATCCACAACCTCCCTGGGCAACCTGTTCCAGTGCCTCACCACCCTTACTGTAAAGAACTTCCTCCTAACATCTAGTCTAAATCTCCCCTCTGCCAGTTTAAGCCCATTGCCCCTTGTCCTGTCATTGCAGGACCTTGTAAATAATCCTTCCCCAGCCTTCCTGTAGGCCCCCTTCAGATACTGGAAGGCTACTATCAGGTCCCCTCGAAGCCTTCTCTTCTCCAGGCTGAAGAGCCCCAACTCCCTCAGCCTGTCCTCATAGGAGAGCTGCTCCAGCCCTCTGATCATCTTTGTGGCCCTCCTCTGGACCCGCTCCAACACTTCCATGTCCTTCCTGTGCTGAGGGTTCCAGAACTGCACACAGTACTCCAGGTGGGGTCTGACGAGAGCAGAGTAAAGGGGCAGAATCACCTCCCTTGCCCTGCTGGCCACGCTTCTCTTGATGCAGCCTAGGACTCGGTTGGCTGTCTGGGCTGCATGTGCACACTGCAGACTCATGTTGAGCTTTTCATCAACCCAGACTCCAAGGTCCTTTTCCTCAGGGCTGCTCTCCAGCCATTCACCACCCAGCCTGTATTTGTGCTTGGGATTGTGCCTACCCAGGTGCAGGACCTTACACTTGGCCTTATTGAATTTCATGAGGTTGGCCTGGGCCCACCTCTCCAGCCTGTCCAGGTCCCTCTGGATGGCATCCCTGCCCTCTAGCAAGTCGACTGTGCCACACAGCTTGGTGTCATCTGCAAACTTGCTGAGGGTGCACTCCATTCCTCTGTCCATGTCACTGACAAAGATGTTCAACAGCAGACACACCTTGTAATGGCAAAGCGCACGCTGTGCTCCCTGCTCATCTCTTTTTATCCGTACAGCCCGAGACTAATGAGCCTTTGGACACAGGACAGCCAATTAAATGGCAGTTAGGCAAGCTTGACCATATTAGGTGAAGCCATAGGCTTGCTTTACACTTTTTAGGGCAGAACACAGGCCTTGCACAAGGCAATCGTGTGCACCTTGTTTACCGCAGGGTCTGGGCAGGCCACAGACCCCAGACTTAGCGGCTCCAGTTTCTTTGTCCTCTTTCCCGCAGTTGCTCTCCCCGAAACAGAAGGAGGGAGAGCAGAAAAACATGCCTGGGCAAGTCAGGACATGTACAAGCCTATGTTGGTTTGCTTAGGCCTACCATGACAACATCTATTAACCTCAGAAACTGTGATAATGAGAGACTGATTTTGAGCAATTCCTGATCATCTGCTCTTTAAGCAAGGCTATCATTCTTTAGCCAGATTTTCAGCTGATTGGCAGATTCTTTCATACCCGAGTCAGAGTCCCAGTTTTTGGATCCATATGCATCTGTATGCATTCATACTGCTCTCTCATTTCTCAGTGAACAACACGGAAGATGTACCTATGAAGGTTAATGTCCACTTCACCAAAGAAATAACAATTTTCTGTCTTCCCTTTCCTCTTAGTTTCTGGTCATATGAAATATGTCATTGATGAACAGAGTTTTCTGTCATGTGGAAGCTTATGGAGAAACAAGGCCCTTAATACTGGTATTCTAAGTTCCAGTCCCATTAGAAAACGTAATTTTCATAGAATTGTTTTGTCTGGAAAAGACGTTCAAAATCATTGAGTCCAGCCGTTATCTAACTCTACCAAATATGGTGCTAAACCATGCCTTTTAGCACCACATCTATGCATCTTTTAAACACTTTCAGGGATGCTGATTCAACTATTTCTCTGGGGAGCCTATTCCAGTGTTTGATAACTCTTTCAGTGGAAGTTTTTTTCTGATATCCGATCTAAAGTTCTCCTGTCACAATTTCAGGCCATTTCCACTTATCCTATCACTTCTTACTAGGGACAAGAGGCTGACGCCTTGCTGCAAACTTCTCTTAGGGAGCTACAGAGAGTGATAAGGTCTCCCCTCAGTCTCCTTTTTCTCCAGACTAAACAACCCCAGCTCTCTCGACCACTTCTCATAAGACTTGTTCTCCAGACTGTTCGTAAGCTTCATTGCCCTTCTCTGGACGCTCCAGCACCTCAATGTCTTTTTTGTAGTGAGGGCCACAAAACTGAACATACCACTCAAGGTGTGACCTCACCAGTGATATGTACATGATGACAATCACTTCCCGGTCCTACTAGTCGCACTATTCCTGATACATGCCATGCTACAATTTACCTTCTTGGCCACTTAAACACACTACAGGCTCGTATTCAGATGCTTGTTGATCAACAGTGCTGGATCTTTCTCTGCCGGGTTGATTTTCAGTCACTCTTCCCCAAACCTGTAGCATTGCATGGGGTTGTTGTGACACAAGTGCGGGAGCCGGGACTTGGCCTTGTTGAATGCCATACAACTGGTGTTAACCCATCTAATCCTGCCTGTCCAGGTTCTTCTGTAGAGCCTTCCTGCCCTCAAGCAGATCAGCACTACATCCCAGCTTAGTATCATCTGCAAACTTCCTGAGGGTCCACTCAATCCCTCATCCAGGTCATTGATAAAGATATTAAAGAGAACTGGCCCCACTACTGAGCCCTCCTTGTGACTGACCACCAGCTGGATCTAGCTGCACTCACTATTGCCCTTTGGGCCTGGCCATCCAGTCATTTGTTTTCGCAACGAAGCATTCACCAATCCAAGCCACGACTAACCAGTTTCTCCAGGAAGGCAATGTCAAATTACAGCCCCAAACGCTTCTTTCTTCCCTCTCCCTCATCCCTTTCAGAGTCAGGATGGGGGAAAGAGAAAGGTGTGGGAAAGGAGCAGGGGAGACAGCTTAGCCTCCTAGAGTGTTAGTCGGTGTACACATGGATCCTTCCCCAAGCTGCGTGCCAGAACTCCGAACTGGGGCAAGCCCAGGACTCATTGGTCATGTTATGACAGTAATCGGTTGGGAGACATTAAAAAGGAGTGAGCTGAAAAGCATGTGCTCCCTCACTGCAAAGTGCCATCTCTCTTGCTCTCTCTCATCTGGCTTTTGCGTCACACGCGTGGACTATAAGCAACAATTCTGAAAGACTTTCCTGAGAAAAGTAGACTGTAAGGGGAATCCTCACAGTTATCAATGCTGCTTTGTGAGTAAAATTGTAATATTTCCTAGAGTCTCCAGGAAAATGCCTGACTCTTGTTAGTGGAGAATATTCGTTTGGTGGGTGGGTTTATCCTTTCTAAATACTGTTTATCAAACTGTTTTGCTACTGTTTATATATATTTTGAAGGTATTTCCAAATGATTTTGTATAATTTTCACAATTTCATATATATTTAAGTGGGTGGAAGGGTTTGAATTAAGAAATAATTAGTATTTTTATTGATTTCCTGACTCACCGTTCGTTATTCGGAACAAACATCCACAGGCTTTCCCTCATTCGCTAAATGGGTCACCTCCTTGTAGAAGGTGGACAGGTTCATCAAGCAGGACCTGCTCTTCATGAACTCGTGCTGACTCTTTGCTCTGCAAGTGTTACTTAAGGACACTCAAGATCATGTCCTCCATGACCTTCCCTGGCACTAAGGTTGAACTGACAAGCATGTAGTTCCCCTAATCCTCTTTTCAGTTCTTCATGTAGATGGATATCACATTTGCCAATCCTTAGTCAGCTGGGACCTCCCTGGTTAGCCAGGACTGCTGGTGAATGAAGGAAAGTGGTTTGGTGATGAGCACTTCTACCAGTTACCTCAGTGCCTTTGACTGGGTGCTATCTGGCCCCATAGACTTGCTCATGTCTAAGTGGTGCAGCAGGTTGCTAACCATCTCCTCTTGGATTATAGGGGCTTCATTCTACTTGTTTTTCCTATCTTCCAACTCAGTGGACTACATATTCAATGAACAACTGGTCCTACTACTATACACTGAGGCAAAGAGGGTATTGAGTACCTCAACCTTTTCCTCCTTGACCACTATGTTTCCCCTTGCATACAATAAAGTACAAAGATTCTCCTTAGTTCTCATTTTGTTACTGATATATTTATAGAATCGTTTATTGGTGTCCTTAACAGTTGAAACCAGATTAATTTCCAGTTGGACTTTGACCATTCAAATTTTCTCCCTGTGTATCCTTACAGTTTTGTAGTCCTCCTGAATGCCCTTTCCCTTCTTTGCAAGATCATAAGTTCTCCTTCATTTCCCGCCCCCCACCCCTTGTGGGTACCTCAGTTATATCCATTCATGTCCTGATAGCCAAGAGATGAATTTGTTCCTGTATCTGTATCTATGCTTTCCTTCAAAGAACATCAGCACCGTGAGGAAGTTAGTCTTTTAAGGATGCCAAAATTTTCTGCTCTGGGAATGAATGTTTCCACACAGGAGCAGACAAAAATGAAAACAACTTAAAAAATCCAATTAGATTAATAGAGACAAGTGAGTGCTCGCCCAGCCATCCCTGAGCAACAATTTATTCCTGGGGTGGTGCGAGAGACTCAAGTCAGCGGTCAGCAAGCTGACAAATCTGTCAGCTTTGCTGGGTGGCTGTCAGTCAAACCAGGTGCCCGCTGTGTGTTGTGGCACTCCTTGTATTAACACCCTGCTGAGATAATTCTTTTTTATCCTTTTTTTTTTTTCCACCAAGAGGGTCTGCCACCACACTGCTGTTTTTCATCTTGTTAATTGAGTCATTTATTTCGTTAAAAGGTGAAACTTTATCAAGGTTTATGTGCCAAATGTGAGAAGGCATATTTAATGATACATCAAATGTTAGAAGCATGCAGGTGCCTCTGTATATGCTCTTTAAAATGCTGAAAGGCAAGGTAGTTCTTGTCAATTAAAATCACCTGATATTAACTAAAAATAGGCATTTTGTTCCCAAGCAACAATGCAAATACACTGTATACAAGTATATGTGTTTGTTACTAAATATATTAAGCACATGGATATTTATATTTAATTTTCAATCAGCAGATTCATCCATATTCCAAAGCAGATAACTGGAGAGGTAAAGAATACAAGAGCAGAATTCAAAATTGTGTTAAAAAATTCAAGAATTTCTAGGGTGGCTGCTAAATATAATGGTTGAAAAAAACTTTCAATCTTCTCCAAAGATGATTTCACTATCACTCATTACCACCACTGTTCCCAGCATATTTTCTTTTTTTTCATGTTCTAGGTATTTCTGAAGCAGCTAATTAAAAAAAAAAGAAAGAAAAAAATTCTTCCCCCCCTTGTCCTTTTATTTTTGTTTTATTTTTGTTTTGCATTGTTAGGAATGCCATTTAACTGTTTAAGTAGAAAACTAGGTAGGCATTCAATGAAATGGGTGAGAATCTCTCCACCTCCACCAACGTCTGTTCACTCATACTTCCAGGTCTGCTTTTAAAAGTGAATGAGTATGGAGTCTTCAAACAAACCTGAGCTCTGCTGAAGATGAACAGGATTTGAGCTCCTGTCTTCCTTAGATCTCAATAAATCAGTGTGGTTTCATCATCGGGTAGGTGTATTTCACAAGATAAAACCTATCCATCCAGATACAAAGTGACAGAAAGTGTTCAGGAAAGGGAACAAAGCTGGTTGGTGCAACTACCAAATTCCTATGTAGTAATCAGACTGGTAGTTGATGATACTGAAAACTATGTTCTGTCTGCTTCTACCTCTTAACAGAGCTAGAGGAGATTGACAACAGCAGACTGCATTTCTCTTGAAAAGAGCTGTGTCATTTATAAAAAGATGTGTTGATTCAGTATTTTTTTCCTAAACAATTCCACTAGCAAGCAAAAGTTGCAGAAAGTGTCTCTGGTAACTGGTTTTCTTTCTTCTGGAACCCACTGCTGAGTGCTGCCTTCTCGTTTGGGGTTAGCAACCCCTCCCCCAGTTCCTGTTCCCCTTGTGGCTGTCAAGCTCTCATTAGTTTAGGAGGACTAATACCATCTGTGTCTGAAAGACATACTCCTACATAGTTTATTTACTCAGCAACTACCAGTTTTACCCTGCTTTTCAAGGCTGTGAGTAGATGAGTAGATGTGAGATGTGGCCACTAAGATCAGGCTGGTGTTTCGGAACTCATGTGGGTAGATTTTGTAAGTAAGAGGTATCTCACTTTGATTTCAGCATTAGTCACTGCACTCAAAAATGTTCTAATCCAGGTGAATAGTTCTCATTCGTGCTGCAGAATTAATTTGAAAAATGAAGCAGAACACTTTCTACTTCTCTCATTTAAGATTCTTGTTCTTTCCTCACCTCATCCCACAGATACCAGAAAGTGTATGATCATTTAGATAAATCTTTGATTTTGTTGCAATACGCACCAAGCATATTCACTGTGAAGAAAGTGCTGTGTTATCTACTTACGTTTTTTCAAAATAGTTGAACCAGAGTTCAACTTTTGAATGGCAACTTCTTTCTCAATAAACCCACTCTTGTGTGAGTGCACAGTCCTAGCTTCAGAGTGAGTGACAAAAATAAATGTTCACTTTTTTTTTTTAGACCCGAACAAGCTTCAGGCAAATAAAGCAAAATCTAGGAACGGATGTTACAGCACCAGGATTTCTAAGAGGTGATAATTTTAAGGACAGCAAATCAATCAGAGGCTTTGTTGACCTGTTTCCTACTTCTTGTAGGAAAGTCTCATATACTGGGACAGAGTCATCTTAACTTCAGTAACCTGTACATTGTTTTCCTATGACTTATATGGTGACAGCTCTCTGATGCTCTGAGATCACCAGTCCACCTTCTGGAGAAGGTATGTCTAAAGCGATACTTGCTTTCCTTCATGTGAATATACTGCCATCACATGTCACTGTGAAAACGGAGGGGCTTTGGGTTGCACTTACTACTCCAATGTTCATTTTGTGTTTCTTCCTTGCAGTCAGCTTGGTGGAAGCAGTTATGGTTGGGCTGTGCTGTTGAAGATGGCTCTTGTTTCACAGATTTGAACAATTTGCAGCACCCGAATGTGGACAAAGTTCAGATGAACAATACTACTGAGGTTTGCCAAGTCAGAAATATTTTAAACTGTCTGTCATTTAAATAAAAATAGTACAGTCTCACACAAAGGGAACAAAAAACATTTCTGTTGCCTCACAGTGATCGGAATAATTCTTCTGTTTGTCTGGCTGGAATGATTTTGTCTTCTCCTTACCATGGTTGTTCTTGTAGCATGTGAAAGACAGCTATAGGTCAGATTATTATTGTGCTGTAAGATAGAGAACAAAATGGTTATTCTAGCCTCCCAAAATTTGCAATCTAAAAATAAGACAGAAGCCATAGCAACAGTAGGAATGACCATGCTAGTTGCTTAGACTAAGTTCATCTGCTTCCATGTGCTTTGTTAAAGTGGTTGTAGAGGATGTTTAAGGGAAATAACAGAAAAGACAAAGAAAGCACAAAGTAGAGGGTAAAGAAAATAGCGTGATGAGATTGGGAAATATAATGAGAAAATTATAGAATCACAGAATGGTAGGGACTGGAAGGGACCTCTGGAAACCATCTAGTCTAAAGCCTTGCTAAAGAAGGTGTGCCCAGATCAGGTTGCATTACTGAGATATTAGGTAGATAGGGTTGAATTTTATTTTCCATCTGAAGAAACTAAATCACAGAAAAAAGTGTGCATAAAATCAGTGAGAAGTGCTGGGCCTTATTCTCAGAAACTCAGGCTCTCCATAATTTTATCATTCTCACAAGTTCAGGCTCTCCATAATTTTATCTAGCTACCAGTAATCTGTGTCTATCTATATCTATATCATCTATATCTATATCTATATCTATA
>VWZE01015439.1:177358-203160 GCA_013396675.1 Eubucco bourcierii | reverse complement strand
TTTTTTTTTTTTTTTTTTTTTTTTTTTTTTTAGTAGAGAAACATACAAAAACCCTACCCCCTTTCTTGTGTTAGCACTCTGTTGATAGTGTTCCCTATGTAGTCCTACTCTCCTTTTCCATTATCCCCTTACATGCATGATGTGGGAGTCAGTTCTTCCCACCATCACTATTTCCACTAGTCAAACTATGCCCTCCAAAAAATCCTGGGGATTTTAAAAAGAAGCATTAGTCAAACAGAGATTATTGGTCAAAGCAGAAATATGAAGAGCTAAAAGTAGCTTGCAATATGTAATCTAAGGATCTTTGAAAACAAGCTCTGAACATCTCTAAAACCTGATGTTTTTTCTTTCTGTGCAGTGCAGAAACTGTTATCCAAGGGTTCATGCTCTGTCATGTAAATTCCTGAAAATTAGAGATGGTTGGGAAATTTATTTCTGTTCTGCAACAACTTTATATATATAAATACTAATTTTACTTTTCTGAAATTATTCAGCATTGAAGTTTTCCCACTGTCTCAACTCAGAAATTCAGTCTTAGTTTCTTGTAGTGGAAAAGCGGTTGCAAATGAAAGCAAGGTGTCATTTTGTTCCCCTCAGAATTTGCTCCTTATAGTTATTGGTTGGCAAATTAAGGACTGTCCTAGAAATAATCACTGGAAGATTTTTTTTTTTTAATTTTTTTTTTTTTTTTTTTAAGAGGAGTTAGTTTTCTCTGTCAACATCTTAAAAACACACTACTAGAAAAATGTACAAACCAAGGTATTCAGCTCAGAAACTTATTCTCAGAATAGGAATTCTTTGTCTTATTTATGATCTTAACCAATTTCTAAATGAATATGATAAGGAAAACCTGACTTCAAATCTGTAGTTCTTCAAGTAGTGACCAGCAGGGATGGTGCTAATTTATACTCTAGAACCTTTCCCCCAAACTTTTGCCTGTGATTAATACTGTGTTAAGGTTGGGTCGATTACTTTTCTTCCATCCTGTCTGTATCAAGCTTACCACAGCTTACACACTGTAATAAGATAAAACCAGCTTAGGTAAGTAAATCCATAATCTGACAAAAAGCTGGGCCTGGAGGCCCTTCCCTTAGATTTGGGTCATGATCATGGTCGCACTTACTACTGGCCCATCAGGCAAAACTAATGATTGTAAAATTGCTATTAGTTACCAGGGTGGCCTTGGGCCATAAGATCTCAGCTAATTTTGAACTCTGCTGATAGATTCCTGGGCTTTGTGTCTGAAGATCAGCAGTTAGCTTTCTGTTAAAGGCGAACTTCACAGTAAAGCCACTGACAGAGTAACATTAAATTATGCTTGTCATCCAATATATAAAACTTGGGTGATAATGAAGCATAAAGTTCAAAGGGAAACACTTGCTTTAAGAAAGTGAAAAAGAGCTTGTCCATTATACCTACATGAATTGCCACATAGCTAGTTATGGAAAAAATGCACTTAATATCCACTGTGGAGTTTTTAAATATACTTTCTATTTCTTGGCCCTAGAAACAGAAGGATATACATCAGATAAAACCACCTGTTACCCTGAATCTAATTGCTCTGCTTTGCGAGAAAAGAAAGCTGAGATCAACGCCAGTATCTTCCCACAGTCAGAAAACAAATTTTGCTGCTGTTAGGTATTGCAATGTTTCAGGGATGTTACCATTGCAGATTTTAATTTCACTTTACCTCAACTATGTGTGTGATCTCCCTAGCTCATGTTTCTCTCATCATTATAAAATTCCATGGTCTCCTTCAGAAAGTCCACATTTGTACATGCTCTCAAAAGCAGAAATGCTCCTCCGGGCTAGTCTTCATTGCTCTGTGCCATGCTATGCAGAAAGACTCAACTAATTTAAAATGAGTTAACTGGGTTAACCTCTGTGACCACAGCACCACTATGGCTAAATTACAACCAGTAGCAAAGACTTGCTGCAAGAGCATCACACATCTGTAATAGCTGTCATCTCCTTCTGTAGGTCTTGGAAGGAAATTTGGTGTCTCAGACACCACATTAATATAGCTGTGGGTAAATTGATGATCAGTTTTCTTGAGTAACATGTTTCATTGTGTTTCATCCTCTAATTACTCCTTCTCCTCGTAATTCTTTTTCCCTTTCTCTGTATTACAGTAATTCTTTAACATCACAGTGAGGACTGAAGGACCCAAAAAGCTGTATAAACAGGCAGTGAATAATTAAACAGATCTTTCCCCAAAGGACAGAATAGTATAAAAATGCCCTCAGACAAAACTCTTGCTTTCTTTGCATTGTGCCATATTTCCTCAACTGTAAGGAGGAAGCACATAATATGCCCTGGTTCAGGACCTGGGTTCATTACTCTTGATGATTATTTGCAAAATCCATTGATCAATACAATCCTCCTACTGAACACCGGCATTTGGCAAGGAATGAGTTATTGATCCTCTAGCATGGTTGATTAGCACCTTAACCAAAACTCTCTTTCAGACAAGGAAATGTCAAAGCAATATTTTTCAGTGAGATGTCAAGATGGTTTCTACTCCACTTTTCTGAAACAAGACAGTAGAAGTAAAAGGTGTTAAGTATGCATTATAAGGGTTTTCTTATTTATTTGTTCTTTTGGTCTNTTTTTTTTTTTTTTTTGTGCAAGGCTCCCAGGTATTGTATCTTTGCTGGGAAAAAAACACAGCAAATTTAAAAAGCATTTCACATAACAAAAGCTTATTCCTTCATGCCACACTTCTTCATTTACTTCTTTTCCATGTCTTAACTGAAGAAAGAACAAGAAAAGAAAGTCATAAACAAAGTGGCAAGGGAAGGACAAACTAATGAAAATATCTGTAATTTTAATTTTTATTTTATATTACTTCCATTTTTTTTTAATATAAAGAAAAGAAGAAATAGAAAGTCTTCTCTCTTAAGGTCATTTTAATTTTTAAAAGTTTCTGACAAAATGTTTATAACCCCTTCATTTGCATGCAGCATTTAATCCAGATGTATTTTATTCTGATCATAATTTCAATGTTAGTGTAGCAATGCAATTTTGCTTGGGAATAAATAGTGATCTGTGTAACTTCACTGTTTCCACAAAGCTACTGTTAAAAATTTTGAGGCAGTACATTAAACATTCCTGATATTTGCAGTACCCTTTCCTATTCCACTAATGCTGGTATAGCATCACGTTCTTTAATATTATTTTGGAACTGTATCCAACACATCACAACTTCTTCATTTGCTTATACTGTAACAGCATTAAGTTTCTTGAGATAGAAATGGACAAAATTTCCTGCCACTGCTCTTTACCTTATGTGGGGTGGAGGTACATTGCAATTGATTGAAAATGGTATGAGACCCACTGTGATCAGATTGTATTGACAGCTTAATGCTCCATGGTGTTTATCTAAAACAGAATGAAGGGATGAAATCCTGAACTGTTTAGTGCTGCCCACACTTCCTTCTGCCTACATCCGTAACATTACTTTCATTGTATTCTCTGCACTGACAGGCACAGGTAAAAGAGTCACAACTTCACATCTCTCTGTAAGCACAAATGCAACAGCAATTCTGTTCTGCTCACGTGTACAGCCAACATTATCTAATTAAATATGTTCTCCTTTCGAAATAATTTAAATAGTTTCTGAAAGCTTCACAAATGTATCCTGAACACCATGTTAGTCATTGCTGTGTTTGATTTACTGGTCTTTTACGAGTTAACTTTGATCCTGTTTTTAAAACAATGCTTTTTCACATTCAGCAAATGATAATTAGATAAAACACAATGATACTAAAATATTAGGTTTGTAAAAATGATAGTCGTCGTTTATCTGTGGGCCTGTAGCTATTCCTTGTGGTAAATTCTACACAAAAATGCATTTTTCCAAAAAAGTTCAGAATTTCAGCAATGTTTGAATGAATTTAGCATCTTGGAATTCTGTTCTTTAAGGCTGGTCACACTGAACTCTGTGAATTGCGAGTGTAAACCCTGTGAGCTATTCAAAGAGAGAAAGAAGCAGAGATAAAAATTAAGTATTAAGGATTTTAGATTAAAAGTTAGCATTTTGTATTTAGTGTCACTCATCTATGTACCTGCATAATGTGTGCACACGCACACACAATGCCTATATATTAAAACCAGATAGACAGGGAAGAAATAGATATGGAATAAATATTGTATATCTTTGTTTAGAAGATACTCTCGTTTAGTAGCTGCACCTTAACCATGCACCTTTACTATGCAAGCCGCAGGGGAAAGTAATTAAATTTAATAGCTGCTGCCCTCGTTTTGAAGTCGCCCTCAATATAAAGCTGCACAGGGAAGTAATTAAATTTAATAGAAGCTGCGGATTCTAAACAAAGATATACGGTATAAAGTCCATATAGTTCTTGGAAAGTTAATTTCCAGCAGTAGCAGGCCCATCACTTGAAATATTCATGGTTTTATAATTGTTTGAATCAAATCTCCAGCTACAAAGGAACTTTCTCTGTTTCTGAAATGATGGAATGATGAAGTATCTGCGCATGTACTCGGATACCACCATAACAGGAGTAACAACAACAACAATCATAAAAGAATGAAGAACAAAATAAGATTATAAAAGAAGCCCCCCGAAAGTCACACATTAAATATTCCACTCTCATTTTCATCAATCACTGAAGCAATACCCCCTAGATCAGTGCATTAACTTGTTTATCTTTTACAATGAGGAAAAACTTCATAGCTTCATCTTTCATTCCAGAGTGAGGGGAGAAAAAACAAAAGGCAGCCACCAAAATTTGCATGGTGCTCAATTATACATTAGTGAACATCACTTGGCAATCTGTTCATATCAATTTAATTGGATTTTAATACTGCCTCTGATCTTGTTTTCTAATTAACAGCAGTGCCTGGCAATAAAGCAGAACCATGCACCCAGCAACACCTTTGATCTCAACCATATGGAGCTCCTCCGTGCTCTTGAAAAAAAATTTTTTTCCCTTGCCTCCAATGCAGGACGAGAGATACTGGGGCCCCCAGATGGCCAAATACCACTCACGACTACAACTTTATTGATTATTTTCTTTCCTGATTGATCCTGATTGAAAATAAATAAAACATGCACTTGAAACTGGATGCAAATTGGTGTCACAAGCTCGTGGTTATATTGATGGGTTTCTGGGCTCTTACTTTAGATGACAAGTACTTAAACAAACACTGATTGTCTCAATGGTCTGTATTTAGGAGTATAACTTTGTCACAAAGGTCTTTTATTTTATGTGTAACTGTCCTACTGCTGCCACAATTTTAACTTGGATTGAATGAAGGTAACTGTTCATTCTTTATCTTTTTGATGTTATCATCATAGGCAAACTATTTAGGCATGATTGGAGCTCAGCAGTTTGATTTATCTGCTTTTTGATGATTTGTTCTTGACCTTTTTTTTTTTTTTTTTTTTTTTTTTTTTTTTTAAGGACCCCTAGGTGAAAAGCATGCAGAACAGCGCTCTGATCTTTGTTTCCTGCACAAGTCTGTCTTCAAGTACAGTATGCTGAAACAGAGCAAATGCAGGCATGACACATTTCACATGTTTACCATCCAGAGCTTGCAATATTTGTCTGAGATACAAGGAAGTGACTTAGTAGATTTCCTCCTAGAGTTTGAAAAGAGATACAAAAGAATGTTTCAGAATGTTAGTTTCTGAAGTGGATTTTTATACAAACATTTTAAATGCTATTTAAAAACAAAACAAAACAAAACAAACAAAACTTTTGGCTTTGCTGGGGGGTGACCAACTAGAGGGAGAACTGGAAAAAGATTTCTGGCTTCTTATAACTTAAATATTACATAATGATGGTACAAAGAAAAAAAATAATTACTGAGTTTTAAATATATAAAGAGAAGTCTTCCTTCCCTTCCTTCTCCTTTCACTTTTCATTCTGAACTTACCTTCTTAGCTTATGCTTTGATTTGAATGCAACCCATAAGCAAGGTCAGGTCACTTTTCTCTGAAAGAGAAGATTCCAGTAGCACACCTTGATGTGCAACTGCAGAAGCAGGTGCTGTTGACTTTTCAGGTGATGTCTTTCCCTTTGTGTTAGCACTAATCCACCGTAGTGTTAAGGACAGTGGCTCCAGGGCAGTTGTTTTTCATCACAGATGCAAACCAACACTTGTGTTGGTTGAGACCTCTTGTGTTCATTGTAAATCTACCACATGTATTCAACCCAGCTCATAAACTATGCGCTGTTTAAACTGTGTGCGCGATACACAGTGTCATCTCCTTTGGTTTCAGCTAGATGCATTACTTTGCATGGCTCTGAGCTCCTCATGCAATGCTCTTTGTGTGGTAATAAACCACTGCTACATACTGACACATGCCAGTGAAACTGCATTAAGTGATGCCTCTTCCTTCCCTGCTTTGAGATCCTAAGTTGAAAATGCTCAAATGCAGAAAGCTTAATTCCTTGATTTCCTTGAAGTAGTTTATCTTTTCTATCTGAGCTCCTAACCCCATCTCATTAAATATCTTTACTTTTAGATTTTAACAATTTCATTAAATAAGCTTGATCAGAAGCTGCATGGTTCCACTTTTGTGAAGATATGCTGATATGTACCAGACCAAGGCCAGAGCCCACAAAACACTAAATAAAATAGATTGGTAGTTGGGACGCAAACAACGAATCCATGAAGACACCAGGTTCCCTTCTCTACAATAACAGAACTCAGTTCTTTCTGGTTTTGGATTATATTTCACATGTACTATTTCACATTTTTACTATATTTCAGTCAGCTTCTTTAAGTGAGAACTTCAGAGGGGAGAAGCAAGCCTGTCTGCTCTGGGCATAACCTTCCTTTATCGCACAAATAAAAAGTAATTTGAAATCCATGTTCCAGGGAGATGCTGGAAAGCTTCTCCAACTGGATTGTGGTGAACAGATCTTCAGGCAGTTAAGAGGACTCTGTAGGTCAAAGTATCTGTCTTACTGGATTGATTGTAGAAACAGGGTTTATGTGCTTGTATCAAGCATGAATTTAATCTGGATTTACCTTATTCTTCATTCACTTTTGAGAATTTCAACCTACAAAGTCTTGTATTTTATCATGTAGGCACTGAAGGAAATAAATGTCTCAAAAGAAGATAGAAGTTGCATTTTTGCTTTCGATTCTCTGATAAATTAACACAGTACTAGCTTCTATGGAGTGCAGTGACATACACTGATGAGGGAACAGAGCTGATAAATGTGAGGGTTTCCTGTTGCACCCTGCAAGTAAACGGCTGCTGATTGGATGTGTTGTACCAAGATTACTGCTGTGGTCTCTTTGAGCACTAGGTCTCATAGACATTGTCAACATTAGTATGCTGAGACACCATTTTGATCTTTGTTGCTGATTTCCTTATTCTGATAACATGATAGCTGCTGTCTTGTTTGCTTCCTGAACTGTCTGCTCCCAACTGGGATGAAAATTTGTTGCATTTTCTGGTTGGTTTTTTTTTAACTTCTTTCCCCCCCTGCCCCGTTTTCAGCCTTTGGGTTATATCTTTTGACTGCCGTATTTTTTTTGGACTAACCATGCTACTGCTTGCATTTTCTCTCTAGAATTAGAAATGTGTTCAAGTGTGTCACACTACACACTTCATTTAAAGTAAAAGCTGTTTTTCTAGGTCTTTAAAATATTAAGGATCCAGTCCTCACCCACAGACAATAGTTCAAGGCACTGATCAACTCCACCCCACTACTATGAAGGTCTTTAAAATGAGGTGAGTGTAAATTTGTGATCATGATTGAAAATGTGTGGCTAAGGGTTTGAAGTGTGCACATAAGGGTATAGTGGTTCCTGCCTTCAGTATGAAGAGTTACTCTGACCACAGCAGTACAGAAGATGCTACTCAGTGAGAATAGACACAAATGTCATGCAGAAACCTCTTTTTCCCTCTACATTTTCTTTGTTAAAGAAAAATAGAAGCAGGTATGTATGCAAACAATTCTGCTTAAAGATGGGTTGTGGGAAATATGGATTCCTATACATGAGGGGGGCCTAAGGATGGTTACCCAGCACTGCACCCTGGTGCTGGGTTTGTGAGAAGGCTACTCACACAAAAAGGAATTTTACTGTCTGTAAATGCTCAAAGGATCATCCGAAAGAGCAATGAGATTTCTCCATGTGCATGGAATATAATCAGGACTTGAGTGTAAGTAGGGTACTGGTTAGTTATAGAACCATAGAATGGTCTGGGCTGGAAGGGATCTTCAAAAGTCATCTAGTCTAAACCCCACTGCAGTCAGCAGGGACATCCTCAACTAGAACAGGTTGTCCAGAGCTCTGTCTAGCCTCACTTCGAATATCTCCAGGGAAGGGGACTCAACCACCTTGCTGGGTTATCTGTTCCAGTGTACCACCATGCTCATAGTAAAGAACTTATTCCCAACATCCAAGATAACTCTGCTCTTCTCTATTTTGAAGTCCCTTGTCCTGTCACTGCAGGCCTTTTGTAAACAGCCTCTCTTCATCCTTCATGTAGGCCCCCTTCAGGTACTGAAAGGCCATTATCAGGTCTCCCTTTGTTTTACACTATTTGGTTTAGGAGGACACTGCCTCCATATTGTTGATGTGATTCTTTCACTGTGGCTTATTATTCAGGTTTCCAGAGATGACTCTTCTCAAGTGAATGTACATGTGAATTCCAAACCACACTTCTTTGGAAATGTTGCTTATTGCTCAGTGCAGAGAGCAAGTAATTTGGTTTCTCTGTGATCTAAGTGTGTGTTCTTACAAGTATCAAATAATTTTTTAAAGTATCCCCAGAAAATGAACATAAGGTTTTTTTTTGTTATAAAAAATAAATCCAAATAAACCCTATCTTGTCAGGATTATCACAATTGTGTTGAATATCAGGAGGAGGTTAGTCACCTTATTGACTTAAAACTTTTAGAGATGGTGCTGCTCATTATATTTGATATCAGATACACCTGACAGGAGTCTCCATTAACTGCTTTGTCATAGATAGCAAAGGTGAACTGCATAGCTGAGTTTCCCAAAAAGCCCGATTTCATTTTTTTGTTGTTCTATTCTCAAAAAAATACACATGCCTTTTAATTGTATTCAATCTACTTACCTAGTCTCAGACTTTCAGATTAGTACTTTAAATCTACCATTCATGGTGAAGAACTCCTCTCCCACCTTCCTGCTATTTTCCTCAGTTTGTGATCATCAGGTTTTCTATGCCTGTCAGGCTCCCATGTGCCTTTGCAATTCTCCCTCCTCCCTTCTCTTTTATTTAAACTTATGTGTCTTTGTGAGAATAATATCTTTACAAGCCAGTAAACATATGTCTGGTGAGGATGTGGTGATTTTTGTCTCTCTTCCAGCCTGCTTTGATATTTCAGAGTTGTTTTCATTCTCGCTTCTCTGTGAAGGAGACTACAACCTGGGTAAGACTCAAAAGTCTCAGAGTAAATTGTCTTCGGAATTTGAGCTGTGCTTGTTTAGCTAGTACTTTGTACACAGTGGAAAGTAACACTGAACTCCAAATAGGTCTGGGATGGCATTGGCAGCTTTTGAGAGACAGCTGAGAAGGTTCCTTGTATGGCAAACAGGGAATGAACCACTTCCATCTGGCAGTGCCCTTCTTTATAGGGCATGATGCTACTAGCCAGAATTCGTAATACAGGTGTGTAGGATGACACACATACCCTGGAGACAGAATTTGTGTTTCAGAAGTAGGTCTTTTGGGTTTGTTTGGCTTTATCTTACGATTTATTTTATTTTTTTGTTTAACAATGGTGTGCTTTGCCAGTAGCAGAGAATCATCAATATGTGACATTTCCTCCTTCCATCCAGGAAATGTACAGGGTTTCTCCAAACTGATGTGCTTTGTTATCTTGTGCTGCTTCTTTTTGTTATCTTGTGCTGCTTCTTTTACTTTCCTGTCATACCCGAGGAAAACAAAAGACTCATAGAATCATAGAATCATAGAATGGTTTTAGGTTGGAAGTGACTTCAAAGATCACCTAGTTCCAATGCTCTGCCATAGGCAGGGACACTTCCCAGTCAGGTGGCTCCAGGCCTCATCCAACCTGGCCTTGAACACCTCCAGGGAGGGAGCGTCTACAACTTCCCTGGGCAACCTGTTCCAGTGTCCCACCACCTTCACTGTAAAGAACTTCTTCCTAACATTTAGTTTAAATCTCCCCTCTTTCAGTTTAAACCCATTACTCCTCATCCTGTCATTACAAGACCTTGTAAATAGTCCCTCCTCAACCTTCATGTAGGCCCCCTTCAGATACTGGAAGGCCACTACAAGGTCTCCTTGAAGCCTTCTCTTCTCCAGGCTGAAGAACCCTAACACCCATAGCCTGTCCACATAGCAGAGGTGCTCCAGCCCTCTGAGCATCTTTATGGCCCTCCACTGTTTGATGTCCTTCTTGTGTTGGGGGCTCGGGAACTGCACACAGTACTCCAGGTGGGGTCTGATGAGAGCAGAGTAAAAGCAGAGAATACCCTTCCTTGCCCTGCTGACCACACTTGTCTTGATGAAGCCCAGGACACGGTTGGTGTCTGGGCTGCACATGCATGTTGCTGGTTCATGTTGAGTTTTTTATCAACCAAGAGACCCAAGTCCTTTTCCTCAGGGCTGCTCTCCAGCCATTCACTGCTCAGCCTGTATTTGTGCTTGGGATTGTGCCGACCCAGGTGCAGGATAAACCCCTTGCAATTTCAGGTGTTTTCTCAGGGGAATTATTTTCCAGCTAATGCAGAGAAGCCTAGACACTTTCTTGGCTCTTCCTCATACTTCCCCCCCACCAAGATTAGGCACGTTCTTTTGCAGATGGAAATGCCTTCATGTCCTGAATTGTCTTTCCTAAAAGGCTAACAAGTTACTTCGCTATCAGCTGTTGGGTCTAAGAAACCAAAGAGAACTGATTTTTACATTTCCTCTTTACATCTTGACTCAGTTTGCCCTGTTAATTCCCTGCTGGTACCTTTTTCCTTACTGGCAGATCAAGTCATCCATGTTCCGTTAGGCTGAGCAGGAAAAAGCAGCTTTTGTGGCTGTCATACCAATGTAACTCCAGAAGGGGAGTATTTAGAATGTATCAATTATGTTGTATTACATCTATAATGTATTTTGTTTATCTAGCTTCTATTATCATATTTTATTACTTAATTGTAAAGTTTTCCAACAGTTTTTCATATTTTCAGTGTAGGCTGCTACTGGACTAACACTGTGAGTTGATGGGGTAAAATTTGAGTCTTGTATATACAGTGAAATGGAACCCACTCTGCCTGTACAATTTCTCTGTTTTCCCTGTTTTATAAAGACTAAAGACAATGTGAGTATCTCAAATTAAAATATAGTCAATTGCACAGCTCTGCTGTTGAATGAAACCTGGGTCAAAAGCTTGTCTGAGTGCTCCGATGTGTGTTGTTGTAAAGTGGGATACAAAACATATGTGCTAAAATGTTTTTTGTTTTTTTTTTTTTTTTAAATATTGGGTTACACATAACACAGTATATGTGATTGTTCTGTAAAACTAAGAACATTACATTGTCTTTATAACTCTGGTTACTTACATTTAACATTAATGCATATGAAGAAGAAAACTACATATCTGAATTGCTTGCAAGTACCCTGTTAGGGCTGGAACCTATAAACATGAAAGTTTACTCACCAAATATTTTCACTGGCTAACACTGGATGACTCATGTGACTAAAGCTATGAATGGGTGTTTGTAGGCAGCAGCACTTAGATTCTAACTGAAATTAACATGAAGCTAACAATTTCAGCAGGTAAATCCAAAGTGGTTAGTTAGCTTTACACATATTTAGTGTTATCTTGAAGTTACACTATGATTTAAAATTTTTTTTTTTAGTAATCATATGAAGAATTGGGTTTGCTACAGAGTTAGTGTACCAGCTATATGGAAAATAAAAACAATACAAGTGCAGCAGGATCTCAAACAGCTCAAACTGTGCCATAGAGTGGAGCAGACAATTCTTTGAATACACTTGTTTGTAAGAGAAATTTTGACCCAGAACTTCATAGTTCTGAAAGATTTTCAAAGTAGCTAATAGCAATAGCAGCAGCTGGAAGTTCTCCACAAAAGGCAAGATGCAGCATTTTCAGCCTTTCTCTAAGAAGCAGAAGGTAGCAGGACCCTTTTCTATCCTAACATTCCTAAATGGAATGTAAGTAGATGAGCATGTTTGTAATAAGATGCCTAGCACAGATATCTGGAGTCTCTAAAGAGCTCAGAAGGGAGGAGAAATGGTTTTATTTAAAAACAAGGCCAACTTTTTTTTTGTCTTTAAAATATTAACTGCTCTTGCACAGGGAAAGAAGAGGGCTTAATCTTGCAAGATGTGGGGAAGGAGGAAATCTGCATATAAGGATGCACCTATCATCTACTTTCCAAAAATTCGTATCCAAACACTGTCTAATCCCAACCTTTCTGATCATCTCCAATATATGTGATAGCCTGACAGTGAATGAATATCAGATAAGATGGATGATAGACTGCAATGCTTCTGAAAATCTATCATGGCAATGACCATTGAACTAAGGAGAATTTACATGACCAACCATTATAATCGATTAAATCTGTATTTTATATAGACCCTACATCAATAAGACAAATGGAAATGGTCATACCATACAGGTCAATAAGCTTTGCTTCAAGAGGGTTGTAAATACTTATTGACACATAGAGTGCTCAAAATTAACCTTGATTTAATGAAGTAGAAATGGGATTTTGGAGTCTGTTAAAATATATTGTATTCTGCTAATTATGGTTCCCATTAGGTTACTTAAAGTTATTCTGCAGACCGAAAAGTCTTCCTAATGCATGAAATCCTGTTACACATATGGTCAGTATTGTGGTTAAGTATGGGGAATGCTCAGGCAGAAATGGAGCTAAAGGAAACCTTCACAGGAATTTCTTCCCTGCAGCATGTAGATTTATTAGGTGTGGGTGGTTTTGTGTCTCAGTTTCCCCTATAGAAAGGTGTTAAGAGTGGAAGGCATCAATAACACAGATGTACCATGAGAAACTTTCTGGTGTACATTACAAATAGAGTGACTGTGGGAAGTGCTTCTGAGATTTGCCTCCTAGTAATCTGGGGAGAAATTTAATTTTTTTTTTTTTTCCCCAGAGGTATGTGTACTATGTTCATCATGTACATTATGTGAGTTATGAACACAGGTAGGCAAACCCTCTCTGTGGGGGGATGAACAGAGAAATGCAGATTTTAGCACCAGTTATACATACTAAATCAAGGTGCAGTAGATGTCATGAGCTCTCTGTTTTGTTAATGTTACTTTTATCTCTAAGCATTTATCACCAAGATGGTATACTGCCAGAAGATACTGACTGTTGATATTGATTAGAATTAGTCTTATCTCTTATCACTGAAACAGAAACTTTCAGTGGCTATAGTAGACAATGATTTGGTTCAATGGGAAGTATTCAGTTACCTGAATCTAGGTATGTGTTAGCGTTTCAGATGCCTTGGGTATCTAAGACATTTTCATGTCAGGAGTTTCAGGAGACCTTTACCTTCTGGAGTGGCAACTGGAAGCCAACAGGGAAAGCCTGATCCATCTTAGCTGCTATTTAAGCACCAGTCTTTGGCATCTCATCTTATATTGCAGGTCCTTTTACTGCTGTCAATGGTGTCAGGAATCTGAAGAGTGGCTCCCAAAATATTTTCACAGTGAAGGAACAGCTGAGTACTTTTCCTTTGCAGCAATTGCTTAGTAATTATAGTCAGTGCTGTTTGTTCCCCTGCACTGAAGGAGCCATAGAGTTTCCTGCAATAAAAGGTAGCAAACTGCTCTGTAACTATCACAAGCATTTGTTTCTGCATGGGAAGGAAAGGATTGCAGTCATGGGTTACATCAAGACAGGTGAACCTAAAGGAAGTGTGAGGAACTCACCCTCACAAGGGTTATTGTACTATCATCATTTGCATAACTACAAAGGCAGCAGCAAGTAGAAGGAGAATGAGTCCAAATGACTATGGCAGCATTTTGTCTCCATCATGCACATAGAAAGACAGAACCAGTCCTAAAGCCTCAATTTTTAGCTTTCTTGTTTTATCACAGTTTTAATTTCTTAACAAAAGTCATGTTTTCTTTGCTGAAAAGAGCTCTTAGATTTATATGTACAATTAAAATTAAAAAGTTTCAATTTTTTTTAAAGTCAGAAAACAAAGAGTATTAATAGATGATATTTTTCATTTGTACAATGAAAAATACTTAAGTAAATAGACAGGATACTTCACATTCCTTTCCTAAACCCAACGGTCTTTAGCATACGGTTTTTCCTGCAAAGAGTTAATTGAAGCAAATAAAGTTCTTAAATTGTTAATAATCCTCCCAATTTGATCTTGTTCTTTTTCCCCCTCAAGCAGTAAGAGGATAAGTACGAGTGATAGCCAGATTTATAAATTATTTCTTGCAAGCTGAATGCTTTAAAAGGGAATATAAAAATCTGCTATGTGTCAGGCGATCCATGGAGGCATTAGCAAGCGTAGCTGATTCTCGGTCCCCTGAAAGCAGGAGTGATAATTTGTAAATCTAGGAACTGTACGTGGAGAATGGTAATTTGTCATTAGTAAGATTAACATGATCAAGGGAATAGAATAGATTATTTACATATAAAATACAGAAGATCATTGATGCAGCAGTGATGAATAAATACATTTTGATAAAATTAAGTCAATATATTTGGGAATCAATACAAGAGTTTCAGCTGTCATATAACACTGCAGCTTATTTTTTTATGTTGTGTAAAATGTGTTGCCTATATGAGAATGGTTATATAGTTTGGGATTTTTATTTTGTTTTGGTTTTGGGTTTTTTTTTTGGCTTGGACTTCTTTGTTTAATCTACCTGTAGAGCAATCCTTTTGAAACACTGTACATTTAGCCTCAAATTACTTCTGCTAGTTCCTTCAGGATGAAATACCACTTAACATGTAGAATGTCTGAGCACTCATATACTATTTAAAGGGACATGACATTATTATTGCAGTTTCATATTCTAGTTAATTTTTTTTTTGTTCGGATAGTTTTGCCTTCTTGCAGAGAAAAACTATCACAAATAATTTAATACATTTTCATCATGTTTTCAATGCTGACTGAATTGCAGTTGCTGACATGGTTCATTTACTTACACAAACTGTTCTTGTGCTCACACTGTTGCTCAAAAATTCAACATTATCAGGTGAAAAAATTGCATGGAGATAGGAAGCCATTATCCTGACCACTAAGCAATGCAGTATGAAATCTCAATTGGCAAGTTGTTAACTCTGATTTTCAAATACACCATTTGCAATGACTTGTAACTACCTACAATAAGTGGTTATGACTTTTTTTTTTTTTTAATTTTCTCAAAGCTTCAGTAAACTATGCTATCATAGTGTTAAAAGAGTTTAAAGCAAATTACTTAAGGAATATTGCTCAAAGCAAGTGCTATGCAAGGCAGTAAGTGACTTTTGTGGGTGACTGAGCACTGAAGCAAAGCTATGAGGTTTGCTAATGTGGATAGTGTTTATTTTCAGGAATATTGCCTTGCCACAGGTGTTCTTGACAAAACTAGTTCTTCATCTTGCTGATGTGAATATGTGCAATGCTACATATGTGCAAGCCCAGGGAGATCAGTAGGATTGCTCATGTGTGTAAAATTACTTGTGTGCCAGTATGTCCAAGGCTCGGGGCATTGGATAGATTTAATCATTAAAAGGTGAGAGGCATTTTTGTTATACTTTGTTATGCTGTGAAAAATCACAAGTCAGTCTTAGTTACAGGATTCTATTATCACAGAACAGGATATCCAAGAAAATCAAACAAACTAGAAGACAACATTGTTTTGTAGCAATATGAGCTTTGAACATTCTCTGCCGTAGGTTGCTCAGACTTCCATTGACATCATGAGTGGGTTGTGTTTAGGTGAATAATTCTTTTGGCAAGGGCAAATGAATAAATGCTCAAGGGAGAGCTAAACTAAAAGAGGATGAAACCAGAAATCTAGGACTCATGCATGTAAGGTTACTATGACTTTACACACAAGCATAGTATTTCACTCAGCTACATTTTTGCTTGTAATCAGAACTGATTATTAAGTATTTTAACCTGCAATAAACACTCATTTGCTAAACAAACAGAAGTTTCAGAATGTCTCCTTTTGCATTAATATATAGAAATAAATTGAAAGAAAATGGACGGATCGTTGGACAGGAAGATGCAAATAATATTCAGTGTCTGAACAACCATCCCATAAGATATATCTTAGGAGAGAAGATATACAAGTAAAACAGCCTGTTTTCTATTACCAGCTTTCAGCAGCAGAGGCTTGATCATATGGAGATTTCTCCTACCTCGCTCCAAAATGCACCTTAAAGTTTTCAGTGGCCAGATTGACAAGTAACTCCACAGATACAATCTGAGCTTCATATTTATGTTCTAAAATATTTGTGGATTACTAAGGCTGTGTGTTTCCTTAATAGGAAAACATGAATGAACTTGTGCTCTTATTGTTTCCTCCTCATCTTCAAATCTGAATGAAGGCTACAATTTTCAGTGAAAAGTAAGGTTTTGTGGAAGATATATACTTGGCATATAAGATCTCTGTATGTTGTGTCTGATGGTCACAAATGCAGGTGAACTCATCACTGATGTCATGATTAGGGGCAACCATTAGGCTGCAGCGGTCATGCACTGGTGGAGTTGCAGACCTAAGGTATACAGAACAGGCAAGAGTCAGGACTCTCAATTTCAGGAGGCAAACTTGCAGCTGCTTAGGGATCTAGTCGGTAGGACCCCATGGGAAAGGATCCTTAGGGACAGGAGAACAGAGCAGAGTGGGCAGACCTTCAGGGACATTTTCCTTAGAGTGCAAGACCTCTTGATGCCCATGTTTAAGAAATCAAGTAGGGAAGGGAAGACACTGGCATGGCTGAATACTGGTCAAAATAAAGAGCAAGAGGGAACTGCAGAGACAGTAGAAGCAGAGATGGATAACCTGGGAGAAGTATAGGAACACTGCCCAGTTGTGTAGAGTTGAGGTCAGAAAGACCAAAGCACAGCTAGAGCTGAACCTGGCAAGGTTCAGAATATCGAAAGGCATACACGTATATTAACCAGCAATGAAATGTTAAAGAAAGTGTACTCCCTCTAAGGAGTGAGAACAAAGAGCTGGTGTCAACAGATGAGGAGGATGACATAATAATACTTTTTTTGCCTCAGTCTTCACTGGTAGTCTTGCTCCATTCCTCTCTTGAGCTGATGGAATACTATGTGTGGACTAGTGGGGTAAACTGTCTTCCACCTTAAGGGAAGGTCGAGTTCAGGGCCACCTGATGAATACATATAACTCTATGGGACCTAACGAGATGCATACCAGAGGAGAAGTCCTGCCTGACCAACCTAGTCTTTCCAGAATGGCATAATTACATCAGTGAACAAGGGAAGACCAACAGATGTCATCTATCTGGACTTTTGTAAAGTCTTTGACATAGACCCTCACAACATTCATCTTCCTAAGCTGGAAAGATATGGACTTGATGGGCACACTGTCCAGGGGAAAAGCAGTTGAATGGATGATTGCATCAAAGGGGTAGTGGTCAACGGCTCGATGTCCAGATGGAGACAGGTGACAAGCGATGTCCCTCAGGGATCTGTACTGGGAGCAGTGCTGTACACTATCTTCTTCAATGATGTTGACAGTGAGATTGAGTGCACCCTCAGCAGATTTGCAGATGATACCAAGCTGAGTGGAGCATTGCATAAGTCTGAAGGACAGGATGCCATTCAGAGGGACCTGGACAGGCTAAAGAGGGGGGCTGAGGGAATCTTATGAGGTTCAGTAAGGCAAAGTGCAAAGTCCTGTACCTGAGTTGGGGAAATCCTTCCTATCAATACAGGCTGGGGAATGATGAAACTGAGAGCAGGTCTGTAGAAAAGGACTTGGGGGTGCTGGTGGAGGAGAAGCTGGACATGAGCCAACAGAGTGTGTTTGCAGCCCAGAAGGCAAATTGCATCTTGGGCTGCATCAACAGAAGTGTTGTCAGCATGTCAAGACAGCTGATTCTGCCCCTCTGCTCTGCTCTGACCTTACCTGGTGTACAACTCTATGACCTTCAACATAACAGAGACATGGACATGCTAGAGAGGATTCAGCCACAAAGATGATCAGAGAGCTGGAGCACCTCTCCTGTGAAGACAGGCTGTAAGAATTTAGGCTGTTCAGCCTGGAGAGGAGAGTGCTCTGGGGAGACCTTTACTACATTTCAATATCCGAAGGGACTTACAGGAAGGCTGGGAAGAAACAGCTTAGGAGCAATGGTTTTAAGCTGGAGCACGTTAGGTTTAGGTTGGACATAAGGAGGAAGTTATTTACAGTGAGAGTGGTAAAATACTGGAACAGGTTGCCCAGGGAGGTGCTTAAGGTCCTGTCTTGGGAGGCATTCAAGATCATATTTCATGTGGCCCTGGGTGGCGTGATCTAGATGAAAGTGTCCCTGCTCACAGCCAGAGGGTCGAACAAGATGGCCTTTGAGAGTCCCTTCCAACCTAATGCAATCTGTGAATTTATGAATGTGGTTCCTAAACTAAGGCATTTGTCCAGGGACAGAATTTAGAAACACTGTAACTCCGATTATGACCACATGATCAACATAGAAAATGAGATGTCTCCACTAATTCTAAATGTTCATGCTGCAACTGCTTGCACAAATTACATAGTAAAGAAACTTAATATTACTTTGGATTAAATTTGGGCTTTAAGTGACTTTGAAACACCCAAGTGTGATTTTCACTCTGAAATGAACTTCCTATAAAGCTCCCAACAGGAAGTATTGTGATCTAACTTACAGAGATAAGGATCTGTGGTATCCCTTCAAACTGAGGGTCTCAAACACTTCCACAAGCTGAAGCATTCCCTTTAATAGGGTATTTATTGCGTGTTAATTAAAGATTATTAAAACAATATTTTGGGAGAAGTTTAATAACTGTCCAAGAATGATGTGGATAAACACAAAAGACACCTGTCATCTACTTTCTTATTAAAACAGTAAGTATTGACAATAATTTAGTGCATACTTCAGAGCTTCACTTTATGTTAATTGATTTTGCACAATGGAGAAACTATGGTGTTAAAGTAGTGCAATTTTTACTTTAGCCCTGTGTCATTGCTCAAAATTTGGTCATAATCATAGAATCATAGAATCATAGAATGGTAAGGTTGGGAGGGACCTCAAGGATCATCCAGTTCCAACCCCCTGTCATAGGCAGGGACACCTCCCACTAGTACAGCTCACTCAAGGTCTCATCCAATCTGGCCTTGAACACATCCAGGGAGGGAGCATCCACAACCTCCCTGGGCAACCTGTTCCAGTGTCTCACCACCCTCACTGGAAAGAACTTCCTCCTCACATCCTGTTTAAATCTCCCCTCTGCCAGTTTAAACCCATTGCCCCTTGTCCTGTCATTGCAGGACCTTGTAAATAATCCTTCCCCAGCCTTCCTGTAGGCCCCCTTCAGATACTGGAAGGCTACTATCAGGTCCCCTCGAAGCCTTCTCTGTCCTCATAGGAGAGCTGCTCCAGCCCTCTGATCATCTTTGTGGCCCTCCTCTGGACCCTCTCCAAGACTTCCATGTCCTTCCTGTGCTGAGGGCTCCACAACTGCACACAGTACTCCAGGTGGGGTCTGACGAGAGCAGAGTAAAGGGGCAGAATCCCCTCCCTTGCCCTGCTGGCCATGCTTCTCTTGATGCAGCCCAGGGCTCGGTTGGCTGTCTGGACTACATGTGCACACTGGATGACAACTGACCACACTCTATTGATTTGAGTAAGAATTTCACTGTAAAAATTAAAGGTAAAATAAAAGAGAAACATGTTCCTTTCAAATATGACTTTTAGACATTAAAACTCTTGCTAAGTGGTAACAGCTGTGTTGTGAGTAGTTCTGGACTGTTGTAGGCAATTGTTTTCATGAATCACTTCAGAAAAGACAGTTTTAAAATACGTGACTTTATATATATTAATACAAAAATCCTAGAAAATCTTTATAAATCAAATTGACAACTGTTTTGTAACTTGATGGATAAAATATACACCAATGCCTTTGATATTATCGGAATGGTGATTTTTAGCAGGAGTTTTGGAATTGCTATTTTAGGAAGGATTTTGGGGTTCTCCTTGTATCTGAATAAGGAATGGAAAATTATTTTAAAACTAGGAAATTGAGAACTATACTCCATTTCCTTTGCCTCTGTTAGCTATGCTGGAAAGGAGCAAGGCTTTCAGTTCCAAGGAGCATACCCTGTAAATGAACTCTATGCAAAAATGCTGCACTAGTTTATCAGATCTTTTACGAAACTCAGCCTCTAGTAAATCTTGTGGTGAAGACTGTGGTCCTCTCTCTCCTTAGCAGAGATAAATACTCTCTCTGCAGCAAGATGCATCAGTTCCTTATCCTTTGCTGTGTTTGTAGGATTGCTGGTTTTCCCTGTAGGCATTGTACTAGAACCCCACTGACTAGCCTCAATGCACAGTACTTCTGTGAGCCTCAAGAACTCTGCAGGAAGTGAATTTGGCTCACTTCTCACTTTCTTCAGAGGAAGAAAAGGCTTCAGAGGAAGATGGAATTTTGCTTATGTTTTGTATTTAAACAACCTCAAAATCTCAAATTAAGACACTGTTAAATCTTCTGACTTCCACCTGGCTCATGTCAAATCCATGTAATACCCCAAGTTTTATATGATTTAGGAAAAAAACAAAACCCAAAAACCCATAAATTGAATCAGAATGGCTTGAAAGGCTGAACTTTAGTGAACTTTAGGACAAACTGGAGCTGAGTTGTAAGCTTCTGTGAAACCTGAAACCAAGCAGATTTTGCCTGGCTTCTTTTGAGGTTCATGAGTTTTGAAAAGACCCATAGTATTATCATTATTTATCATTTTATCATGAAACTTGCCCTAACTGGTGTTTTCTTTAAAGCCTCCATTCTTGTGATGGAGTGACTATGTGAGAATCTCATCTTTCATTTAAAAGACAGCTGAAGTTTCCAGTCCCTGTGGTTGTAGTGAAAAGCTTGGACATATGCTTAAATGCACCAACAGTTCAAACCCAAGGGTGACTCTAGAGACTTCAGTGTTCACTTTATTATTTTAAACTCATAATTTTAGGGTCTTAGCTAACAGGTTTTGAGCATGAAGTCTAGCCTACCATCTGTAATTCTACATTTTAGCTGGAGGACATGAATGCTTTTTTTTCCCCTCTCATTGTTATGGTGCTTCAGAAGACAACTTCAAAGCTAAACATTAGATATGAGTATTGGCAAGTCCAGCCCTAGATCTGACAGCTGTGGCAGTATCTCTCTGCTGAACCTCTGCATCCCATTGTACCTGGGTTTTGTGTCACTGGTGAAACAAAATGCAGAGAAGTGTTAAAGCCTTCTGACTCAGACTCACAATAAGTAACCTAACTCCTTACAATCCTGAAGTTTGTTTTAATGATGATGTTTTCCTTTGAAGGTTGTAGGTAGTTCACTCCTCTTTAACAATATACAGATGGTTTCTGGAAAAAAAACAACCTTTGTTCCTTAACATAAATAACACAAATGGGCTTACTTATTACCCTCATGTAGGGCACTGTGTTGTGCTTTTCATTTATTGATTGACTGTGTCATTTTTTTGGGCTTGTGCCCCCTTTGGAATTGTTAATGACTTTTCTTACTCATACTCAGAGAAAGAGTTTGTTTGATGCTAAAGCCAGGGAATTTCCTTCATATCAAAGTCTTGCAATTTTACATTAAATACATTTCATGGATGACAAATCCACCTGAATGGACCACATAGCTTTCCTGAATTTTGCTCCAAGACATTGTAACTGCTTCTGAAAATCCAGCTTCATAATAAATGTTTAGATCAATAAAAATGATAGTCACCATTGCAAATAATGTTGATATGCTACTAGCAGAAAAAATATTGTTTGGGAATTTCAGTCATGTTTCCATCTTGTTTAATTTGTGAGAACTGGTAAGACTAATAGTTGAGAATAGATGCCTTTTCTGAGTCAAACTAGAACAGGTGTCAGAAACTAAAGACCTACTAATTTTTTAAATTTTTTTTTTTTGTATAATATCAGTCCATTTTATTTAGAAACTTTAAAACTATGATAGTGTTATGAAGCATGTGGTAACAACGATAACAAAGGTATTGTTTTAGGAAGACTAGAAAATATTTATTGTTTCCCAAAGGTAAAAGCAACCCTTCTTAATTTCATAGAATCATAGAATCATAGAATAGTAAGATCGGAAGTGACCTCAAGGATCATCTAGTTCCAACCCCCTGCCATAGGCAGGGACACCTCCCACTAGTACAGCTCACTCAAGGTCTCCTCCAACCTGGCCTTGAACACCTCCAGGGAGTGAGCAACCACAACCTCCCTGGGCAACCTGTTCCAGTGCCTCACCACCCTCACTGGAAAGAACTTCCTCCTAACATCCAGTCTAAATCTCCCCTCTGCCAGTTTAAACCCATTGCCCCTAGTCCTGTCATTGCAAGACCTTGTAAATAATCCCTCCCCAGCCTTCAGGTAGCCCCGCTTCAGATACTGGAAGGCTACTCTAAGGTCTCCTGGAAACCTTCTCTTCTCCAGGCTGAAGAACCCCAACTCTCTCAGTCTGTCCTCATAGGAGAGCTGCTCCAGCCCTCTGATCATCTTCATGGCTCTCCTCTGGACCCTCTCCAAGACTTCCATGTCCTTCCTGTGCTGAGGGCTCCAGAACTGTACACAGTACTTCAGATGGAGTCTGACGAGAGCAGAGTAATATTGTATAAAAAACAGAGTCATATTGCATAAAAGTGTGTCTTTGGAGGCTTATTATAAGAACCTGATAAGGATAACTAATGTGCAGCTCAGCTGTAAAAATATCAGGTGTGCTAGCTTTGTAGTAACGCAACTGCAGATTTAAATTGATCTTATAAATGTATGCTTTGGTAACAGTCACATGAAACTGAGGCTTCACCTGGTAACCAGTTTGTGTGAGGAGCACTTCAAAGCCTAGCACACAAAGAGGCTCTTGCAAACCTAAAAGTAAATAAAGTGAAGCTTCTTTACATAAAAGATAGTTTATCTCTTTCTATACAACTGTAGCTGGAAATAGTTGAGTGATCAACCTGGAAATACGGACTTCAAATTATAGTGGACTGTGACATACAGTGATTTTTCAGAGGTGCATTTCAAGTTCCATTCTCAAGTGAGAAATGTAGATAACCTACAGTTTGGAAAATCAGACCAATAGAAGGTACTAAAGAATACTTTGCACAAAACACCTCTTTCTGTATTCAGAAGCTTCACAATAGTACCAATTCTTCACCAGAACTAGCAAGAGCAATCTTTTCTATAAGTATTTAATTTCTATTTAATGCATCTGAAAAAGCCTCAAGATGTTAAAATACACAAAGAAATAAGTGTCTATGTGATATCAGTGGTATTCGTAGTAAAACTGATCTCTTTATCTCCATAAATCAGATATAAACACTAATGTAAGAAAGACTGTCCAAATGATTAAATTATAAATTTTTTTCATAGTCAAATATTTAATAATGAATTGTTACATAATTTTAAATGGAAATAATCCTGTTAGGGTTATTTGTTGTATGTTTTAAGTCATGTTCTTATATTATTTTCCCTCCAGAATACAGCATATAAGATCGAAATACTGTCTCATGTGCAGATTAGAGGCAAATTACGTACAGATGAGGTTACATTTAATTACCTGAAATAGCTTTGTATGTTGAGTGAAAAACACAGTTTTCACCAACAGCATATTAATTATTGCTACCAAAAGCTGTAATTGACTACTGTGTTTTTCAGCTCATGAGTCAGTGGTGACTAAATGTTTACTTTACTGCTCCTAATTGCTTGAAACGCAGCACTTGTTTTTCTCTGGAAAATCTACAGTCTAAGTTTTGCTCATGTTTTCATGCATATAACATGACTTACATGTATAAATAAAAGCATAGTTTGGCTTCAAATTTCCTGGTAAAAAATAGTAAACTAGGAGTACTGTCTTAGTACCCAATATGGAGGAAAAGGAAATGCTCAGTCTCTTCTCAGTGATGTCCAGCAGCAGGGAAAGGGGCAATGGGTGAAAATTGAGGCATAGGAGGTTCGATGTGAACATGAGGAAGAATTTTTTTACTATGAGGGTGACAGAGCACTGCAACAGGCTACCCAGGGAAGTTGTGGAGTCTCCCTCTGAAGATATTCAAGAACCATCTGGATGGATTCCAGTGTGATCTGCTCTAGGCGATCCTGCTCTGGCGGGGGTGGGGTGGGGGGTGGACCAGACGATCTTTTGAGATCCCTTCCAGACCCTGACATTCTGTGATTCTATGAATATTATTCCACTTCTAGCTCTACTCTTCCTTATGGGCACTGTAGAAAGCCTGAATTTGTGTCTAGATCAGGATGCCTACATGCCTCTTTTGATCATGTGTTGGCTCAATTCAAGATCCCTGTGGTATGCGTACCAACTCATCTTGTTTATGTTAAGCATGTGAGGGAATATGCTATACATGAGGATGGTTAGGACCACCATAAGGATTTTCTGCCACGGAAACAGTTCTGAATACAAAGAAATGCTGGAAAAGGACTGGAGGTGGAACCGCATGCTACAAACACACAAGGATCAGATTCTTCATTCTTTGCAGGTGACAAGAAAAATATCCTCTCATAAAGCCAGGAAATAGTAATGTGGCTCTCAAGAGAAGGTGCAACAGGAGGCATTTTTCTACAGGGAATTTGAGAAACTGCCTGGTGAAATCACCAGCTTTGAACTTGCATGATGTCTCCATTCAGAACCATTCTTCATCCTGTGAAAAGGAAAAAATGTATTGCAGGACATAGAGTAGAAAAAAAGAGGGGGAAGAACAGGCCAGCCCACTCTGAAACCCAGAGATTAGCTGTTGGGTAACAGAAATAATTCTCTGTCTCAAAAAGGAGAAAATATAATGGTGGAGAGTAGAAAAAGGGAGAGAGTGGTTCAAAGACTCTGAAGATCTCCTTCCATCCTGTGATTTACTGCCAGTGACAAAGACTACTGTTTTGATAAGAAATGCTTTCCTGTTAGAATGCAACTAGCAGAATGGAGGTTGCTCTTAGCTTCACATGATTTGGAGGAATATTGATGATTTTCAGGAGACTTGGGATTTCTGTCAAGAGAAAGACAATTCTTTTGTGCCATTCCATGGGTGTTCTCAGAAACCTGGTAGAGCTCTTTATACTTCTAGAATGAGTGTTTCGAGTAGTAGTTCAGGCATGGGTTTGCATATCAATACTTATAAAGTGGAAAAGATATAGGGGAGAGGACAGAGAGTTTTGTGCTGTCTGGGTAACTACTGCAGTGTTGAGCCACAATGACTAGGATTTGAATACCTCAAATTCATGTTTACAGAAAACAAACAGGTTAGACGAAGTGAGATGTCAGTAAACCTTTCTGGAGTTTAAACAAGCCACTTTTACTGTGCTTTTGACAAATATGTATGTATTTACTGTATGCAAAAAATAATTAAAATGGATTGATGTATATGCTATTTTATTATTTGTTAGGCGATTTTAGCAGTGATTGTATACTGCTTTCCTCAGTCTTGCAAACCTAAACATCTGGCATAAGATTTTATTAATATTATCAAGGTCTCATTCCTTTTCCTCACTATTTTTAAAATGTATCATCAACCTTTTTCTGTCACTAATATCAGTGATCATTGTAAAAAAAAAAATTATTTATTTATTGTTTGTTTGTTTGTGTGCAGCCACTGTGTAATTTTTTT
>VWZE01015439.1:133241-174890 GCA_013396675.1 Eubucco bourcierii | reverse complement strand
ATGGCACTAAGTGCCTCATCCAGTCTTTTCTTGAACACCTCCAGGGAGAGCAACTCTACCACCTCCCTAGGCAGCCCATTCCAATGCCATTTACTCTCTCTGTGAAGAACTTCCTCCTAACATCCAACCTATACCTTCCTTGGCACAACTTGAGATTGTATCCCCTCATTCTGTTGCTTGTTGCTTGGGAGAAGAGACTTACTCCTACCTGGCTACAACCTCCTTTCAGTTGTAGTTACAACCTCCTTTCAGTTTCAGTTTCAGCTGCCAGCTGTAGACAGCAATGAGGTAACCCCTGAACCTCCTCTTTTCCAGGCTAAACAACCCCAGCTTCCTCAGCCTCTCTTCACAGGGCTGTGCTCCAGGCTCCTCACCATCTTCATTGCCCTTCTCTGGACACGTTCCAATATCTCAACATCTCTCTTGAATTGAGTGGCCCAGAACTGGACACAGGACTCAAGGTGTGGCCTGACCAGTGCTGGACATAGAGGCAGAATAACCTCCCTTGTCTTGCTAGCCACACTGCTCCTGATCTAGGCCAGGATGCCATTGGCTCTCCTGGCCACCTGGGCACACTCCTGGCTCATGTTCATCTGACTACCTATCAGTACCCCCAGGTCCCTTTCTACCTGGCTACTCTCCAGACACTTTGTCCCCAGCCTGTAGTGCTACTTGGGGTTGTTGTGGCCAAAGTGCAGAACCCTGCACTTAGCCTTGTAAAATCTCATCCCATTGACTCTGCTCACCCATCCAGCCTGTCAAGGTCCCTCTGCAGAGCCCTCCTACCCTCCAACAGATCAACACCTGCTCCTAACTTGGTGTCATCTGCAAACTCACTGATGCTGGACTCCATCCCCTGGTCCAGATCATCAATAAAGATATTGAACAGGGCTGTGTCCAGCACTAGTCCCTAGGGCACACCACTAGTGACAGTTGCCAACTGGATGTACCACCATTCACCACCACTCTCTGGGCCTGGCCCTCCAAACAGTTCTTGACCCATTTCAGAGTGAGTCTGTTCAAGCCACGAGCTGCCAGCTTTGCCAGAAGCTTGTTGTGGCAGATGATGTCAAAGGCTTTGCTGAAGTCCAGATAGACTACATCCACAGCCTGCCCTGCATTCACCAGGAGGGTAACCTGATCATAAAAGGAGAGCAGGTTGGTCAAGCAGGACCTGCCCTTCCTAAACTCATGCTGGCTGGACCGGATCCCTTGGCCATCTTGTAGGTGCTGTGTGATGACACTCAAGATGACCTGTTCCATAACCTTGCCTGGCATTGAGGTCAGACTGACAGGTCTGTAATTTCCTGGTTCCTCCTTCCAACCCTTCTTGTGGATGGGCATCACACTGGCCAGCTCCCAGTCTTCAAGGACCTCTCTGGTCAACCAGGGCTGTTGATAACTGATGGAGATCAGCTTGGCCAGCTCATCTGCCAGCTCTTTCAGCACAATGTTCAGATGCAGATTTTGTTCTGAAGGTCTCAAGACAGTCACATAATGGTTGTTACTATCCTTTTGACATCTTTCTCCTTATGGGTCTATATTTTGACAATTGTTTCATGGGAAAATAGAAGATAGCATCACAGTTCTACTTTGGATTTGGAATGCAATGTCAACAAAACTCATCTGGCTGCATATGAATTCTTCATGAGGCTTCTTTTTGTTGGAGACTAATACAGGAGGGATGAGTACATATGAGATGTTGTTGTCCAAAATGTGATGTGTCTTTCTCTCACATGTGTACATACAGAGATACATAGAGAGAGATTTGTTGCTGTTCACACCTCTAAATATTAACCACTGATTTTCAGTACCCTCAGAACTTATTAATGTATTAGATTACCCCATGAAGAACAGATACCTGAAATTATATTTCTGGCTATTTAGTTGCTACTACCATGAACACACACAAACACACAGAGATATATTCTCTTGCCTATTCCGGATCTTCAGCTTTTAAGAAAGACTAAACTAAAGGAAAAGAGCAGTTTCAAAAGAAAAAACAGGCAAGAACTTGAACCAAAAGCAGAAGTTTGGGTGAAGAATACCTACATTGTGATACATAGGTGCCAAAACTTTCCCTGAGTTTTGATGAAATATGTAGGAAACAGATCTCAAAACACCAGAGGGACATAATTGTCGCACTTTCCTTAGATTACTGTTTCTTTCTCTAGATGGCTCAACAGAAATTTAGAGGCTTGCCTATGAGCATCCATATTTTGAAACAAGGTTCTTTTTTTTTTTTTTTTGAGAGTAGAAGTGATCTATTAGATCGAGATTTTTAAAAAGAATAATTGTCATGATATGATCTTTCATCAGTTCACAATGAGATTTGCTGGCCTTTTCACCTTCCTTCCACTCCATTAGAATGGCAATATATGGCTTACCACATGAAAGATGCATTCTTTGCCAAGTAAATTAAATTCTTATAATAAGAGACAGAGTGGTCCAGTGGTCAAAAAGTAGGGCTGGCAGCCAGCAGCTCCTAAATTTTAATCCCAATACAACTTACTGAATGACTTCAGGCAAGTTATTTAACCTCCTAGTTTCCACCTCATAAAACTGTGATAATAAAAGTGTTTTTCTGAAGAGCAATTAGTTTTTGCTTCTCTGTTCTGAAGAGAAAAATGCAAAACACTGTGGAGGTGCTAAGCCTTGTTAATTCTTACATTCTAATCATATCAAGAACTCATTGTGATTACCACAGATAGGTAAATTGGTAAGATTATAAGCAGCATACAGTCCAAATAATCATTGAGCACTTTTGATTCATAGTATCTGTAAGGGACCTGTCATCTACATTGAACCAAGGAGGAAGTGAGAAGCTTTGAAAAGCCAACCTGTGGCTCCCCATGGAGTTTGTCACCATCTCACAACTACAGTCATGCTCCTGTCCTCTTGCATGTGTATTGCTAGGTTGTAGTGTGAGCATTTTGAGAGTCAAACATGGGGGCACTGAAGCGTGAAGCTGCTGTTTAGATCTCACATTTGTTTAGGTTGGATGAGTGTGTGAGAAGGATGAAAAGCAAGTTATTCCTTCCAAGGATCCAAATGCAACCGATGCCAGCTTAAGTAGTTCCATATCTACTTTGTATAGATGGAAACACAGGAGTAATTTAAGTGTTTTGAGAGAAATATCCACTTCTTCCTAAGCCTCCTTCTCTGTTGGAGATCAGCCATCACAAACATGAAGGACATACAGATCTGAAGATCCATAATTTATGGAAAAGGGTGGAATACCAGGCAGATCAAACATCTGATGCGGTGGCTGTTGTCAAGTACTCCAATGTTTAACTGATTACACTTGTCAAAGAGCTGTAGGGTAGATCTGAGGGGAGAGGTTGGCCCTTAGTGTTGCTGGTTTTCATCCCATAATTTCAAGAGTGTTCTTTGTGTCTTGTTTACTGCAGATTGTGATTAGATTTTAATTTAAAAGGCGAGGAATGTATCTTTCATGTGGCAAGTCAGAAGGGCCTTGGAACTTTATAGTGGGGCTGGGGGGCTGTGACTGGCGCTTGTTGTGAAGTGGTGGAGAGTCCTGCTATATTGCTCATATTAAGATGCTGTTTATAAATAGGTCCTGTTTGTCTAGGGCATAATGATTTCAATCACTTTTGCTGTATAAATAAACAGGGCATTGTGATCTTGCTTGTTCAGGAATTGTCCCCTGGCTTTAATTTTGGCCACAGATTCCTAGAGGACTGCAACCAGTCTAAGCCTGAGGAATTAAAGAAAGAGTCCATCTCTGATCCAAAACCACCAGGAAAGAAGGGAGACCCAGTGGGTCTGGAGGGGGAAAACGAGGATCGGGAAAGGAAGATCTTGTATGGGTCCTATTTTTCTGGCACTGGGGAAGGGGAGCCCAGAAGAGCCTCTGGTTTACCTGCTATGGGCTGACCTAGGCTGATTGGATGCAAAATCGCACCATTGTGGTGTGGTGGGATATAGACAGCTTGCAGGGAAGGAGACTGCTCCCACCTGATGTGGTCTGAGGCACAGGTAAACAAGCAAGAGCTGCTACATAGTTAGCCTGGACATTATAAGTGTGCAAACCTTGTAAATGTGAAAATGCAGTACTCTCTTGACTAGAGCATTTGCCCTGCTCTGTGTTTGCCTTTGTGCACCCCTCCATGGGCACAAATGGCATGGGTAAGCTCCCTTTTCAGACCTTCAGCCTCATGGTCTGCCCTGAGGATAACCTGTGTTTAGGACACTTCTTGTTTTGGCCCTGCGGACTTCTGTTAGAAGTAAGGATTGACTTAAGAAACAGTGAAAAAACAACAGAGACTTCCTTGAACACAGTGAATACACTGTAGGTTTCTCTGAACAACAATGTGCTTTTATATTCTTACATGATGCTAAAGATATGCAATTAATACAGTAACCTTGTCAGGAGATCCTGCCGCTCCTGTGTTAAGCATTGCATGTTTGGCAAGGAGCTACTGTAGTCCCACGTTCAGAGTTGCTTAAGGGGACAGAGACACAAAGCTCTCTTAAATTCTCCAGTTGTTTCTTAAATTTTGGTCTTTATACAGTCTTTGACTCCTCACTTTCCATAGCCTTTGCCATCTGTCTGTCTAATACCTTGACTATCATGTTAATTGTTTAAGACATCCTCTGCAGCATGATGGAGAAAGGATGGGGAGGAGCCAGTAGAGTATACAATTCCAGTCTACACCTATCTTCCCATTCTCACTCCTTGAGACCTTAAGCGGTTTTTCTGGGCTGATATGAAACTATCACAGTCATGCCGAAATCAGTGTGACTTGCCCAGTGATTTCTATGGGACCAAGAAATGTCAAAGTGGTATATTCTAAGGCAAGGAGCACTGAAAATAGACAATGAGATGGGAGAGCAAGTATTCTTGATGCAGTTTCCATGTGGCAGGAGTGAACACCAATACTGTATCCACCTAAACAAACGTTTATTTCTAAGCAAATTTTTATTTCTGAACTGACCAGCTGAAGAAGAGCAGGCAAACAGTGTTCCATTGAGAAAATAAGTAAAAATACTACCAGCACCAGCCAGAAAACTGGAATTGGTACCAGTTGCTCTATATCATGACTAGCAGATAAAGTTTAATGTATGACTAAGAATTTACTAGGAAATGTTTCTTCAACTTCCTCTCACAACTAAATGGATTTTTTTTTTTGCACATTATGCAAATTGTTTTTAGTATCACTAAATATCTGGAAACTTGAAACACGTAATAATTGTAAAGAGAACACAAAGTTGAATACTGCAGATATTCTATTTGCTTTCCAAATTCTGTGTACTTTGCATTGAGAATAAGATAATTTTTTTTTCCTTTTATATTCATTTCAGTAAATACTACAAGTCATGCATCTCCCTTTGAATTCCTGTCTTGTTCAAGGATTAACCTCTGAATATACCATTTGTATCTGCATATCTCAAGACTCGCTTTTGTATCAAATATTGTTGCATGGAAGGTTAATGAATTATAACTAAAAGGTTGTCATTTGTAAAATTTTGATTTAAATTATCAAAATTAAAGAAATGGTTTCTCTTTTATGTGCATATAAAATTATTGCACCTTCCGTTTAACAATTTAGCTTTCATTTTCATTATCGGAATCATAAAAAAATGATTGAAGTGATATTTTCTTTTTAAAATGCAAAATGTTTCATGCTAGAAGTTCTGAGAAATTAGATTTGCTTTTTCTATTTGCAGGTATAAAACAAATTATATCTGCTTCTTTTATTTTGTTATTTTTTTAAACTCCATTTTATTCTGCTTTTCAAACGTTTCCTCTGCTGTTTACAAGAGAGGAAGAAAATGACTACAATTATTTTTAGCGAAACAAAGAGAGGGAGTAAAGAAGTTCAGATGAAAAGTTGTATTTGTGAAGGCAGAATAGAGAAACAATTCACATTAATTCAAAGCAGAGTCCCTTTATTAGATTATGGGCTGATTGTGTTTACAAATACACTGCCAGGAGGGTTTTAATTTTGGGGCAATTTCATTGTTCATAGATACATATCTATATATAGATATATATCTATGAAATTATGTGGTTATGTGTTTTAAATGAGATACAGCTCTTTACTGTTTAATGTAATATATGCTTCCATTTTATGACATAGCACAAAAGCAGAGCAATTTTAGAACAACTTAGCTGAAATATCATCATAAATGAAACGTAAACAATGTTACGTTTATGGACACAGTTTAAATTTGAGTTCATTGGAACTTGGTGATCTCTTTATATAACAAGGATGGACTTTATTATGAAAGTACAATCAAGCTGCACTACTGCTCCTTTGATTTCAAACATTTCAGCATTTCAACATTTACTACAGCAGGATAAACACAAGAGTTTACATGCTCAGGCTGACCAGAGCTCCACCTAGGCCAGTATTCTTTCTCTAACAGGAGTCAATAGTGCATGCCTAAGGGAAAGGTTTAAGAAAACAGACAAATCCAGAATGATGTTTTCCTCAGTCTACCCTCCCAATGTCATGTAATCAGCAATTTAGCTACTTCTTGAAATAGATATCTTAACTAGATTAAAAACAACAAGAACAAATCCATGCTTGTACCATTCTATCTGAACGTTTTTATCCTTCTGGACCTCAAAATCTTCTACAGGAATTAGTTCCAGAGTTAAATTTGTGTTTTGTTAATACACATTGTTGTTCGTGGATCTCTCCTTCTCTCCCCAGTTTCTATACTAAATTTGAAAGGGTCTATAATATACCAAATTTGTATTTAAGAAGGCAATCCTCTTCTTATATGGTGTTCAGTATGTTTAGGGAATTTGATTCAAAGCAATTGAGGTCACATAAGTCACTGAGATAACACATCCGTGCAATGAAATAAGACAGAGAAAATATTTTTATGTATCAGTGTGTAGATAAGATATGAGCACACCACAGACACAACTGCTGAAACAAGAACATGGATGGAAGGGATGGGAACTGAGTATAGGATTGACTACAGCTTCCTGTTGAATCATCAATTATAAACTAAACTGTAACATGCAATTCCATATTTTTTTCCACAATCCCATTGATGTCATTCAACTCTGGGTGTTCATCTATCTGTCACTGAAAGGGCAGTGTCTGACTTACTGGGAATGGTCTTTACTATAAGCTTGGAGGATTCTCATTTCATCATTGACAATTATTTCCTGGAAAAAATAGAAGAAAATAACCTGTGCCTTGGTTTCATAATTTTTAATCTGCATCTGTTGAGAAATTCTACAGAAATGTAGTTAAGGACTAGCCTGAAAACATTTATGAACATATTACCAGGGTTGTTTTTAATCCATTTGTAGATTAAATCATACTCCAAACAAAGCTGAACTGAAACCTCAGGTCTCAATGCCTATAAACTTCCACACCTGTGTTTTCCATGTGGATATCCATTGTTTACACATGTATCATGGCTGACAGCAAATTTTTTTTTGGAAAGCTTCTACTTAGGTTATGATAAAAAGGATTTCATATTAAGTGTGTAACAGAAACAACTTTGTTGTTTGTCAGCGCTATGGTCTTTGCAAATGTTTTCTGCTATTTTTGTTGTTGTTACTTTAATTATTATTTTTACTTTTATTATTCTTATCTGGAGTTGACCCAGTCACAAAGCCTCTTTGACAAGTTAATAATTGTTGCATTTACTCCGAGCATTTTTTCCACTTCTTTTGAATACTTACCTTGCAAAGTGTTACTGTATTTTCAGAATCTTTCCTACTTCCTCCTCCAACTCCATCTTGGGCACTTTTTGACCTCATAATCTGTCCATACATGACATCATAATCTGTTACCATGGAAAAGACCATAATATCAAACAAGTAAGATAGCTAAAGGTTGCCTTGCAGAAGAGAGATAGAGATTTCATAGGAAAAATCCATTAATACTTAAATATAGTGCAATGGGAAATACCATCCTATCTTTACCCAAATCAGTTACATAATTTTAAAAGGAAGCACTCAAGTCAGCTGAGCTCTTATCTCCTGTCAGAATCCTCCATTTTCAGAGGTAATTGAAGTTTTATAAATATGCATTTATATATATATATATATATATATATATATATATAAACAAGCTTTAAACTGTGCATGCTATAATAGCCACTGCATTCCACTGAGTCTTTCTCTTCACATTCAGAATGAAATGTGAGAATTTAATCTGATACTTCTGCAACAGTCCTGAATCTAGCATAGATTTTCTGAGTGACCCAGGCACTTTGCAAAATGGTAGGCTTGTTGCTATCAAAAACTAAATTAAATCAGTGCTTAAGAATATAAGTAGTGTACTAAGCTGATTCTAGGTTTCCAGCACTGCACCCCTTCAGAGTAAATTGTGGGGCATGACCAAAATAGTTCACTCCTGCAATGAAGAAGAGAGAAATGAGACACCAAGAGAAGTCACGCAAGGTCAGATTCACTGCTCTTTCTCCTGCTAGGGGGATAGGATTGCTTATGGCAATGATTTCTGCCTCAAGGAGGTCTCCCACTTGCACCTATCACCTGGGTACCACGCACCTCAATGCAGCTGCAGCAGTCAGTCTGGCCTTCTAAGACTGTGGTATAAGTCAAACAGAGAGCAGGGCTGTGTCTGTTTTTCCTTTTTAGAAATTTGCTACCTGAGTTAGTTGCTTGTTTTGGTTATGCCTAGAGCTGATCCTGTATGCATAGCAATTACCCTTTATTATGCCTTTGAAATTAGTCATATAAAAGTATCTCTGCTTTAATGGTTGAAATATTTTATGGACCATAGGTGTGGCTGTTTGTGTTTATGTTCCTAATTCGTAGTTTGCAACCTTACTGAACTATTAGACCTCAACTCACACCAAAGAAAGGTTTACTTTTCTTTTTGTTGAAGTATAATAATAATAATTTTAAAATTAATAATACTAATAGTTCTTTAAAGAGAAAAATTACCTTCTCTGTATTTTTATCAAAATTGGAATGATTATCTTTGAACACCATCAGGCCTGCAAATGACTGACAGGATTTTCTTCAGTCTTTCAGGGAGTTTTTCCTGGAAGAAAATAAGAATGAGAGGACTTCATCATCAAAGACTCAAAAAGTTTAGGACTGTTTGGAGGCAAAGTATTACTGCTGAAATACTTTATAATTTTTCATTATCATTAAGAAAGCTAAGTTTATCAAGATTTGGACACTCTGTATGTTATGCAGCTGCCCTCTACATATTAAACTACTAATCATCTATATTTTCTTTGTAAAATAATTTGTGCAGTTGATGGGACTAGATTCTGCCTGATGTTGGCAAGGATGAAAAATACATCACTGCTTACATCTCCAAGGTAAATTATTCTTCAGGGAAGTGTGCCTCTGGGGAATATTTTTTTTAGGAGACCCATGAACAATGAGAGATTTTCCACAGGGAATGCCCACAGGGTAAAGTGTACTTCAAAGAGAGAGATCCAAGATGAAATGAGGCTCTTCAAAGGCCAGCTCTACTTCCCCTCTCAACAAGACAAATGACTTCAAAGGAGAACCCACCAAGGTTGTAAATAACTTTTCCCCATAATACAAAAACCTTATTGAAGGCAAGTTCTCTCAGTAATATGATATTTTTAAAGAAATCACCCAAAGCCAGGTGAGGTCTAAATGCATCCAATGACCGTCAATATAAAACATTTCTACTCTTTAAGTAAATGTATGACCATCTAGAGATCTTTTGGAGTTGAAATGTGCACTGTTTGTTTCCTTCTCATATACGAAATTATAGCAAGATTTAAAATTTACAGATCTGTTGACCTAAGGAACCACAAAAACCCAGCAATGGCTTTACAGACCCTAGAGACCATTTCTATCCAGCGTAGTTTATCAAGTTAGCTACAGACCAAAAGGACTGAGAGGACCCTGTGTTTACATAGGATATGCATTTCACAGCAGCTATGTGATTGAAGTATTTCAGACTCAAAACTGCATTACAGCAACATAAATTAAAAGCAAGTTTGTTAATGACTGATAAGGATGTTTCACTAGATCAACATCTTGTAGGAAGAGTGTCTGCAGGTGTACCTTTGTACAGAAAACAATTTTAAAAGACAAACATAAAATCGTAATATGACTGAACAATTCAGGTTAGAAAGGTCTTTATGAGGTCTCTAGACAAACATCGTGCTCAGACCAGGGCCACTGAATCCAAACCAGGTTTCTCAGGATTTTATCCAACTCGTTCATAAAAACGTCAAGGAATAGAGTTTTGTTTTCTCTTTGTTGATTCTTTTTCATCCTGCTATACTTGCTGTGGAGTCTGACTCTATCTTCCAATAACCTTTACAGTGGGATTAGTTTCCCCTTACATCATCTTTTCTCCAGGCTAAGCAACAGAACTGGAAGAAGAAGAGAGGAGAAAGCAGCAACAACAGAGACCCAAAATAACCCTTGTCCTTAGTGTTACAGAGAGTCCTAAGTGAAGAAAACTACTGAGCCTTTTGTCAATGAGGCAAATGGTGGAGAATCCAGTTAAATTTGGTAATAAACCAGAAAATAATCCTTTGAAAAAGCACCAGAAAGAGAAATAAAATCCTAGTAATGTTTTTCTACTCTCAGAGATCTACTGTACAAGAAATTAATGTTGATTTAATCAGATATATCATAAAGAAATAGTTCCCTATTACTCACCATTCACAGTCTCACATATGCACTCTAATGGAAAGAAACCATACAGAGCGGCACCAGACTATTGATATTTCTACCCTGTTGTTTAAGTAATGCACAACATTTAATATGTCAAATGGCATGACTGTTAAAAACCCCAACTAATTACTACATACTTTTCTTAAAAATCAATGATGTCACTCAGAAACAGCCTGGACAAAACAATGGGGATTGTGTACACTGAATGAGAGGCAATGCTGCACTTAGTGCTGTGCTGGAGGTCTGGAAGAGTCTTAGAGGTTCAGTTTCTACTGGTTTTAGCCTGATTTGCCGCTGAAGGGAAATTACAATGATTGCACTACGTGTATGTGTGTTTGGTACATCAGTATGTTTAGCACACTTTGGCAAAAATTACAAAAATTTGACAGACAGAAGATCTCAAATGTATCAAGTTCTTGCAGATTTTATGAAAATTGACAGTTATGCAGTGTCAGAGAATCATAAAATCATAGAATGTCAGGGGCTGGAAGGGACCTTGGAAGATCATCTGGGCCAGTCCGCTTGCCAGAGCAGGATCACCTAGAGCAGATCACACTGGAACGTATCCAGATGGTTGAATATCTCCAGCAAGGAACACTCCACAACTTCCTGTCGTGGTAGGCCTAAGCAGGCCAAAATAGGCTTATACATGGCCTACCGTGCCCAGGCATGTTTTTCTGCTCTCCCTCCCTCTGTTTTGGTGAGAAGCAACCACAGGAAAGAGGACAAAAATCCTGGAGCCAGTGAGTCCAAGGAGTCTGGCCTGCCCAGAGTTGTTTACATCCTGTGGTAAACAAGGTACATACAGTTGGCTCGTGTCTGCCTTGTGCAAAGCTTGTGTTCTGCCCTAAAAACTTAAAGCAAGAATATGGTTTCACCTAATATGATCAGACTTGGCTAATTGCCATTCTGATTGACTATTCTGTGTCCAAAGGTCCATTAGTCTCAGGCTGTATTGATAAAAAGAGGTGAACAGGTGACACAATGTACTCTGCCTTGTATTTGTGCTTGCTTGCTTGCTGCTTGCTACTGTCTGCTGCTCACTGCCTTACTGTATCCTGGAAACTACTCGCCTTGACTTTACCAGGAACAGGCTCTAAATGCCACCATGTGTTGAGACTGCACATAGCAAGACATCCTGCCTACATCTGAAAGTCTCCTGCCAAGGTGGTAAGTCCTGGAGATAAACAGATCATCCTGAGAGCCAGGACCAGGTCAGAGATTGTCTGCCTCCTTTCCCCAGCAGTCTGTGAAGCCTGGGAAGAATCAGGAGTCTCAGCAGATGACAAGACAGTAACAGAATTCCCTGAAAGTGTTTGGGTACTGTCTGAAGCTGTAGCTAGCCCTACCAGTCCAGAGATAATTTTGTGAGTAAATACTTAAAGCGTCTTGTAATTCACCATTGCCTTCTGCCATAAGCAGAAAGGAACTTCCTAAGTCCATCTAGTGGGCAAGTGGTATAGCGATCGCAAGTGGTGTCTTGACTGTAGGAATCTTCTCTTCCAGTTCAATTAATGTTATATACTATTTCTAGTTATTTCTAGATCCTATGTTATTATCTGTATGATGTTTCCATGATTGTGCGAAGAACCTTATTATTATTAAAATTAGTGGTCGGGGGTGATGAGAGTTTTGAATACCAAAATTAATAAACAATATTACTTTTGAAAATATCATCTCATGATCAGTTAATTAACCCTCCATAACACCTCCCTGGGCAGCTGGTTCCAGTGCTATGTCACCCTCACAGCAAAAAAGTTCTTCCTCATGTTCACATGGAACCTCCCATGCCTCAACTTCCACCCACTGCCCCTTGTCCTGTCACTGGGCATTACCAAGAAGAGCTGGCTCCCTCCTCTTGGCACTCATTCCTTACGTATTTATGAACATGAATGAGGTCACCCCTTAGTTGTCTACTCTCCAAGATAAAAAGCCCCGTCTCCCTCAGTCTCTCCTCATAACAAAGATGTTCAACTTCCTTAACCATTTTTTGTGGCTCCGTGATGGACTCTTTCAAGCGGTTCCCTGTGCTTGAGCTGCGGGGCCTAGAACTGGACACAATACTCTAGATGAGGCCTCACCAGGGCAGAGTAGAGGGGAAGGAGAACCTTCCTCGACCTGTGAACGATACCCCTTCTAATCAGTCCTAGAATGGAATTGGCTTTCCTTACCACAAGAGTACACTGCTGGCTCATGGCCATCCTTCCATGCACCAGGACTCCCAAGTTCTTTTCCCCTTTACTGTTCTCCAGCAGGTCAGTCCCCAACCTATACTGATATATTGGGTTGTTCTTTCCCAGGTGCACAATTCTACACTTGTCCCTGTTGAACTTCACTAAATTTGTCTCTGCCCAACTCTCCAGCCTGTCTAAGTCTCTTTGAGTGGCAGCACAATTCTCTGGTGTGGTAGCCACTCCACCCAGCTTGGTGAAACTACTAACCTTCCCAACCCACACCAGGGGAAGAGTTACTGTGTAGATCAACCGTTGCTTGACCTCAGAGAGTCCATACTGGATCTCCAGATTTAGCTACAGATTTGCAGATGTGCTTTGTAGCTCATAGATGGAAATGGCTAAGTTTAGATTGATCAAATCCAGTCTCAGTACTTGTTAGGCTGAAAATGTTCTGGCTAGGAAAACAATGCATTGTGTTGCAGTAATCTGTTACAGATATTTGAAACCAAATGTATATTTTTACAAAAGCTCATCAGTTCTCTGACATGATTACTCTTTTGTATGGTTACTTACGAAACTATCCATAAAAATACCACCAAACTTCAAATCTTCCTCCTTTATCTATAAAGGAGGCCTGACCTTTGGAAGAAACAACCTAGATGCAGATGAATCATGCAGTTCTCTGAGAGTTTTGCCCTTAAATACAACTGAAGTTTTGAATTGAATCTTCCCCACAAATTGCCTGTGCACGACAAACTCGTATCTCAAGCAGGTAAATGGTAGCAATGTTATGATTGAATGCAAAATAGCTCTCATCAAATGCTCCATGTTGATTCTAATAAGAGGTGTATGTGGTGTGTGGCCAATTATATGTGACAGTCCACCATGAAAGACTTTGCAAGGCAGGCATGACCCTTCCTAGGTACATGCCTATTTTTTTGGTAATAACTTAATCAAATGATTAAATGAATGCAAGTGTGCTTATTTGGTTATGTACACTGCTGAATTTTGCTTTGTGTTTAGAACCAAGTCTGGTCCCCATGAAATGGCACAGTGGATGTCATCCTTGGGTTTTAGTGTTGACCATTAGGCCATAGTGCAAAAGGGAAACTTTGCTTTTAATAATTGTATATTCTCCCAGCACACCTTCAAATGAAAAAAAAACAAAACACGAAACAAACAAACAAACAACAACAAAAAAAAGTACTTTCTGAAGGTCATCAATCGATACATTCTGTGCATGTATAAAATATATCTTTAATTTGAATATCATGCTGTCAAATTGCATAGAAATCTCTTACTGGAATTATTAAAAAAAGGTATTCAGGGGTATTTTTTAATGTGTCTTTAGTATGTTATTTAGACAACCAGGTTAGAACTACTTTTTCTTGACATGGTTCAAATGACTATCATGAATCTTAATTTAGAAAACCTTAGCACCTACTGTTGTAATGGAACTGATAATAATGGGTCAAGATATCTGAATTAGAATATGAGCACCTTTATTGCTTATGGATTTCACTAAAATTGCATCTGCTATTTATGGACATTGAGTGGAACTATTCTTACTAAATAGAATGCTAAAAACTGAAAACTTCACATGCACTTTCTTTATACCATGCATTCTAAAAATTGAAAAATACTCCTAGTAATAATAAGTAATAAATCGAAGTTTTAACTTTGATCATTATGTTTTCATGTTTACTTTCCCTTGTTTGGAGTTTTGCACCCAAAAGATATCTACCTAATCATCAGGTGTTATTTTCCACTTCCAGCCATATATGAAAAAAATAACACAAATGAAATTAACTCATAGATGGAAATAGCTACTATTGCAGTACCATCAGTGAATAACCATTACAATTTATCCAGCAAGCAGAAAACTGTGCGGTGGAGTTACCTCCAAAAACTTGTGGGTTTGCTGCAAAGGCCTCTGGGGCAAAAAACATATTCTGTGTAGCTTGCTACGGTGTTGACCACATCCGAGTAGACTTCATCTGCTTGTGTATCAGAAACCAGCTGCTGCATGTCAGCACTAGCTTCATGTACATGCTGCTGGCTTTGCATATGTGGTTCGTTTTTGACAGGGTTTGTTTGTGCAAGGTCTCCAGATCTCTGCTTTCTGTTTCTCCTGTGTAGCATTCAGCTGGTCACTTTGTAGCCTTATTTGTGTATAAGGTCTGGGACTGAGCATTTCTGGTTTATAACATTGCTGTTCAAAGTATTTTCAGGATTAAAGACTTAACATTTCTGATTAAAGACCTGTAGAGTGTTCTAAACAGGTAACAAAGTTTTTCTGCATGTTACTGGAAGACAGAACACTTCAACAATGTTCCAGTTTTCTCTTGTTGATCTGTTTGTATAAGGTGCCAGCCACAAGTATAATGAGTGTGTATGCGTGTGTCTGTGACAGCAAGAGCTCAGCTTCTGGATTTGGAGCAATTGGGTTGAGTGAGTTGCAAACTGATGACAAATTTGGTGCTAAGAAGAAATAACGTATGCTATGTAATGAAATTTCTGCTAGAATGTATCTGTTTTATTCACAGCAGCTGAATGACTTTGTTGTGTGTCTGACTGGAGGTCATATATATCAGTTACACACTATTTAAAAATGATGTTTATTCCCTGATGGTGCTCCCTTCATTTTCCTCAAAATAAACCACGTGACAATCAATCCCCTAAATGTACTTTAAAAATAACAAAAGTAAACATTTATTTATTTATTTATTTCCTGATTATTACCTTGTGGCTTCTGAATTTTGCACTGTAAATGGGATATATTTAAAATAACAAAACTTAGATTTTCACACAGCATCTTGCCTTAATGAGATAAAAACACATCTAGACATTTGATACTTCAGAACTTGTGATGTGAAAGTATAGCTCGAGTACACGGAGGTAAAGAGGGTTCATAGGGGTTGTGAAAATTATTCTGTACTCCACAAGGTTCAAAACAAAAAAATTAATAGAGGTGGTCTCAGTGTACATATTACTGCTTCAACACAGAAACACTTTAAGATGACCTTTTTCATGCATAGGAGGAACAAAATAAAGATGTTTATTTCTGAGAGTTCCTGTTGGGGTCAATTGTAAACAGAAGGCATACACATAATAGGAAAATGTAGTTTGATTTCATGTAATTAGTGATTCCTAAATTACACTAATCCTGCCTGTCACTGAAATACAGGTGGATCTACATAGCAGTATGGTAGTTCCTGAGTTGTTAATTTTCGGATTAATAAGGGCATGAAGCTGTGAAAGATGTACCCAGATTAAATCATTTTATATTTGTTTATTCATTTCCCATTCTGATTTTGTTGTAAGTCTGAGTGGAGTTAGAAAGGTTTGAGCTGTAAACCAGTAAAGAGGAATCTCTGATGCCTTACCGTGGTCAGGACAAGGGAACTATAGGCTATGGATAAGATGCCAGGGATCTCAAAGAAACATCTTGCCCATATCAGCAAAAAAGACACAAACCACCAAGAACTGAAAAACATCCAAACATTTTGCAACTTGGCTTCTCCTCCTATTTTCCTCTCCACTTACTGCCCAATCCCTACTCTATATAGTTTCCAAAATCTCACATTATCACAGCCTGAGGCTATAGGTCTGCAGTGTATGCTGGGAAGCTTGTTTCAGTAAATCTTAATTCAAAAGCTGACCACATCTTGAACAGGACAGAACATTGCCTGGCTAACAGATGTAATACATGAACGTTGGCTGTGGTTTTGGTACAGCCATATGTAATATCTTACATGTTTCTGCTTTCTGTTCCACAGAGTGTCTGCAACTGGAATATTTAGAACAAAAAATTTCACTGTGGTTTTTTTTTGTTGTTCTGTTTTCCTACATGTGAATTTTTTTTTTTTTTTAAATCAGTTTGAGTGTTCATAGTGATTGGTATGTCCTAAAAGCAGCAAGGGAGGTGAGAATTCCTAAATCCTACTCCAAAGTCTTCTGTTTCATTTGAATTTTTGTGCTACACGTAAATCAAGTGACACAGCATTTTACTTACACAAGTAAATTAAATGGAAGATGTGTGGTCTTTTGTAGATGTACGAGTGAAATTAGCAAGTTCTATTTATACCAATGTATACATACAGTTTAAAAGTAGATCTTCCATTTTTATGATGGTTTGGGAGTTACACCTCCTCCCCCCCACCCAGTGAAGTTACCCATACTAGACTTGGCCAGCTGGAAGTTAAGGAATGAAGCTTTATATTCACAGCTTAGCACAATATACAAGCAGATATTTACAATATATCACAATATTTACAGCTATACACAGAAATACACAAGTTAAAACTAATACCCCTCCCAGAAATCAGAGTCCCCAGGAGTGTCTCCCAACCACCCTTCCACCCCTCTACCTTATCCCAGAGTCTGCCTTACATGCAAGGTGAGTTTGGAGGATCGGCAAGGGAGGTTAAAAGCAGAATGATTAGTTGGGTTATACAGCAGAAGCCCAGGGAGAAATCACAGACACCAACTCCAACACAGAGACAGTGTCTTATCTATGTTTGTGTCCTTGTTTTTATACATCTCAGCAAACCTGTGAGTGAAGTAGACATCACCATTGTTTCCTTTTCACAGTCTATAATCTAATTTATCTCATTAAAATATTTCAACTAGCCTCAAACCAGCATAATTTTTGATCCCTTGCTTTATTTATATGTCATAGTATAGTTCTCATTGTTTTCTAAAAAATGATGTTTCACCAAAGCATTTTAGCAGATGCTTAAATTTAAACCTGCAGGACCTGGTCAACGAATCGAAATTGTAGCATTTATTTATTAATTTCACTAAATTGGTGGGTCAAGAAGGATATTTGAAGAGGTCTAATTTTTTGTTACCCAGAGATGGGAGTGGGGGAGGTGACAGAAGAAAAACAACGTTAAACTACCAGAGGTCTTCGGTTGAAATGTGCATTATTTTTAGACTTATTTATACAAGTCATACCATTGATACTAAGTGTGTGAGACACTGGTTTTGTTCCTGCAACCAGAATAAAAAGAAGGATACAGATCACAATAATAGCATACAATCTATTCTAAGCAAAGTCAGGGTGCTAAACCATAAAAAAAATTCCTACCTCATAGCCCACCAAACAGCTAATTGTGGTTTTTGAACACGTTGTTTTGAAATCAAGCAAAAGGACGATTTTTAGGGCACTACTGGAGTTACACAGGTAATTGTGGAAGCAGTCCTTTGAGAATTAAACAGGACAGAGGAAATCTGGTTTGCCTGAAAATTGTATTGTCATTCTACTTTTCGTGTAGGGGTAAGTTGTGTTTCCCATAGAGTTACAGTGTAGCCCTCACAAAATATTTTAATGGAGTTTAGGTTAGGAGGGGTCAGTAAGGATGCTCATTACCAAGTTGCTAGTAAGTAAGAGTTCTGTAAAGCAATACTAGAGAAGGTAATAAAGAAGGTAATTTTCTAGTTCATTAATTTTTTTTATTATTTTCATTCAAAGCATTCTGGTTCCATTTCTGATATAATAATCACTGGTATATCGATTTGCTAGTGCAAATCTCTTGGTTTCAGATGCTGATTGAAATGAAGTCTACCTAAATCTTGAAGAATTTCTACAATTGAAATTTTGCTTCTCTTTTTATATATCACAGCCTTAAAAGCTTGCTTGAAAATATGTAAAAAAGATATGGAAATATAGATGAGGACAGAGATTTAAAATGGGAAAGGTAGGGAAAACTACATGAGAAAGAATGAAAAATTAAACTAACTGTGATACATAAAACAAATGGAAATTGATCAGAATGAACAAGAGTAAAAGGAAAAGCAAAGAGTAGATGACAGGAAGCCTGAAGGAGGCCTGGAGAAAGAAAACTGAGAAAAGGATATGAGGGGAAGAAAAAAAAAATAAAAAAAAGATTGAATGAAGAGAGAGGAAAGAGGAGAAGCTTAGAACTGGAGACAATGAAATTTATGAATATACCAAAGAAATGTTTTCCAGTTGTTGTTTTGGTTAAGATTTTTTGTTTATTTATTTGTTTGTTTGAACTTAACAGCAGCAAAAGGTACATTTAAAAACATTTATTATTCTCTGTTTGAAAATGTAGGAGTCTGGCTCCTGGTAAAAAGATCTTCATACACTTGTAGGAATAAATTTTGCTTTCAACCCTCTGACTTGGGTAGGAAAAGAATCACCTATGATTGTAATCTTGCTTCATGAAAACATGATCTGTAGAGAAATGGTTAGTGAAATGCTACTAGCTTTATTTTAAAAAATAGTTTGTAAATAAACTCCGTGCATGAACACACACACACACACACACACACACACACACACATATACTCATTTTTTTTTCTTCAGACTGTAAGAACATACTAAGTGGTGAGCAACAATTTAAATTAATTTAACTGGTTTTAATAAGGTATTGCCAACTGCTTTTGTTAGAAATAAATATTTAAAGATCAATTTTCCTCTACAACCATAGCTTAGTAACAAATCATTTCAATATGCCAAGATTCCTTTCATTTCTCTGTCTTCTCCCTCCCTTGCCCTTCCATCAGTGGCTAGCTATTAAAGATAAAATGGTTTTAATCATTATTACAATAGATCCCTCTGCATGATCATTCTAAGTGGGCCTAATCCTCTGCTTTTCTTATTGCATTGCAATATCCTACTATGGGAATGGAAGGGATGACACAAAGGATTATGACTACTGGGTATGGAAAAGGAAGAGCAGAGAGAAAGTTACTCTTTCCACAGAAGTGCTCAATAAACATTAATGTTTCACGCAGGCTGATAGGGAAATAAAGCCACATGAAACAAACCTCTTTAGAACAATATTTTCCACTGCAATTTTACTGAAAACAAAAGTTAATTAAAACACGCACACAAAGACCAGCTGACTTTTGAGCTCCAACTATGAGACAAGGCCATACTGTATGCATGCAAACTGTAAGAAATAATTTATAGGACAAATTCCCCACAAGACCATTCAGGGAAAGGGAGAAAAAAATCCCACCCTAAAAGAAAGAGAAAGAAAAAAAGACCTGGCTCTTGACACTAAAGGCTTAACATCAAATGCGGCCAGAAATCCATTTTCACAGTTTTATTGCCCATTCTGGACGCTTCATTTCAAAGGGAAAGAATTTGAATTCAGACACATAAAATTCCCTTTGTTCTCTTGCCCTCCAGCCTTTGGTGCCAGTGTGGACGGTCCTAGAGGGAGAGGTTCAGATAGAAAAAATAAAAAAATTTGCAGCTTAGATACCTGGCCCCAAATGATGCCCCTTGGCATTCTTAATTAAATCAGCTTTGCAATAGATTGACAATGCACTGCCAATTATAATGATTTATATTAACAAACAGATAATTTTTAACATTTTGGAAATAACAGAACTTCATTAGAGTTGGGGAAAAATAAAAGAGCTATAAAATTATGCCACATGATGATCACATACAATACAGTGCATTGGATTTTAGGTCACATAGTATCTTATCTTAACATTGGGTAAAGCTGATGTGATTTTGCATATCTTTCCCCATCTGAAAAGATGTTTTCAGTTAGGTTCATGTGCGTTGTTTGTTGCTTTTCTATCGTATTCAAAACACAAGTTGAGTGTACTGTAAGGGGATGTGAAGGAGGGGATATTGCATCCCTATGATGGAGGGAACCTTTGTTACAGAGAAAGGGCCTGATCCAGAGTGTACTGCAGTGAAAGGAGGTATTCCTATTGATCTCAGTAGACTTTGGACCAGTACCTGCAGAGATTATTTTCACTGTGAGTTCTGAAGTACTTTTGATATTAACAATCTGCACAGGCATATTTATGAAAGGAAGATATCTCCTTTGATAGCAAACGACATCTTGACTTGTACTGATGAATAAGGTACTTTCTGCTTTCTACAGTGTTATTTCTTTATGTTTTAGCCTCATGCCTCTTTCTATTCCAGTTAATTTGGAATAGATACAGATCAGCTCTCAGGCTTCAGAGTGTAAATTGATCACCTGGAGAGGTCAGGAAGGCATTTTTTCCTCTCCACATATAGCACTGCACAAGAGATTAGAGGTCTGTATAACAATGTCTGTATTTCCACTTTCTGTGGAGTTTATAGCTATTTTTTCCTTTCTTCTTTTTGGAACCCACTGACTGATGTTCATTTTGCTTTAGTGGCTTATACATGACTTTTGCTTCAAACATTCATGTAAGTTGCTTTAGATTTTCCTGCATAAAATACAGCTCTTCCATTGGATCTTAGTGTAGGAGAGCAGATGAGTTGCATGATGGCAGTTAAGGCACACTTCTCTGCTAAAGATAGTTATATAGACAATTTTTAATTGTTTGGTTTGATTTATAGAATAATGTCACTGTAGCAGTTAAATAGAAGTTTATTGTTAACCTTGAAAAAAACCAAACATATTATTTGCATAAACTACCCATTGATTAACCAACTTCACTTTAAATTTTTATGAGATTTTAAAAGGTTCTTGTAACTGAAAAAAAATTATCAACTGTTGCATATTTAATCATGATTAGTAAACTTTTATAAGCCTTACATAGTTGAATTTCAAATTCATTTGGGAAATTTTGACATTTTTCTCTGCTGAACAATTCCCAAGCTTCTAAGCATTAAGGACCTCACAACCATCCTATTAATCCATTTGTCCAGAAGTAGGAGGTAAGCTTAAAAAATAAGAAAGAAGCTAAGAAAAATGTTGTGACCTGAACTGAATTGTGGAAGAATCACGACCTGAAATCTGAGAACTGGCCTTCAGAATTACCTGCCATAGGTCCTTCAGATATTATTCTCGTGAACCGAGATCAAGAGTGTCCAAGTCAGGACCCATCTACCAACTGTTATACAGAAAAGAAAGTGGCATCTCATTTGGTGAGGTCCCTTTTGAAGCATGTCTTAAAGGCATCTTGAATCGCAGCGTATTGAACTGCAGCTAGAAGTGAATGGGTGTGGGTGTGTGTATGTGAAATTTTAAATCCAGTTATCTGGCAGTTGTTTATGTCACCATAGCTGCAAGTAGCTGGAATGTGCATTTGCTGGAGTTTCTAAATAAATGCAAAACTGACCTCATTACAGTAGCTGATCTGTAGCAGAGATCTCTTGACTAGCTTTAGACATTAGCATAAGATCAAATACAGATCCATGCTGCTGCTGCTGCAGTCAGAGAAACATTCTGAAATTCTTTCCCTTCATCTTTTCCACTTCTGTTTTTCTCTTAAACTGTTCTTAGCTTTCAATTTTCATTCTTTAAACTACTTTATTTCTTCTTCCTACAAATGTATATTCAATGAAGGCTACATTAAATCTTGCCTGCAGAGCCAGCGGTTTCCTCAAAATGTGCCTTGTGAGGGCAGTCATTGAACTCTGCAAAGTATCCCTACTCTTTTCTTTAATCAACCTCAAATCCTATAGTAGTGGCAGGGTTGTACATCCTGCTGTCCTCTTTTTTTTTTTTTTTTTTTTAAGTATCACTAGACACAATGACGATTTCCACTCTGCGTTATGGTTCTCAGGTAGTCCTTGTTGCTCTGTTCTAGAATGCCTTCAACCAGTCTACAACTTTCTTTCAAATCAGCAATGTCTGACAGTAGGGAGTCATAGAATGCTTCAGGTTGGAGGGGATCTGTAAAAGTCATCTTGCCCTCTGCAGTGAGCAGAGACATCTTGAACTAGATCAAGTACTCAGAGCCACATCCAGTGTCATCTTGAATATTTCTTTGATCTCTCGGGGCAAATTGTTCCAGAATTTCACCACCCTCAATGTAAAAAATATCTTCCTTATATCTGTTTTAAATTTACTCTTTTTTTTCAGTTTAAAACTATTACCTCTTTTCCTCTTGTAACAGGTTTTGCTAAAAGGATTGTACCTTTAGCCAATCTAAAGGTCACCTTTAAGTACTGAAACGCCACAATAAAGTGTCCCCCCCAATAGCTTTCTCTTTTGCAGACTGAACTCTCAGACTGTCGTCATAGGAGAGGCACCCAGATCATTTCTGGGGCCTTTCTTTGGACCTACTCTAACACATTACTGTCCTTCTTATGCTGAGGGCTCCAGACATGGACACAGTATTCCAGATGACAGAGGGATAGAATCACCTCCCTTGACCTGCTGACCACACTTCTTGTGATGCAGTCCAGGATGCAGTTGGCCTTCTGGTCTGTGAGTGCGCATAATCAGTTCACGTCCAGATTTTCATCCACCAGTGCACCCATGTACTTCTCTCCACAGGGTTACTCTCAATCACATCATTCCTCATCCTGTATTCACATCATTCCTCATCCTGTGTTGATAACCAGGATTGCCCTAACTCCAGTGTATGACCTTGCTCTTGTCCTTATTGAACTGCATGAGGTTCACACAGGCCCACTTCTAAAGCATGTCTAAAGATCGCTCTGGATGATATCCTGTCCCTCTGGTGCATTAGCTGCATCTCTCAGCTTGACATTGTCTTCCAGCTTGCTGAGGGTGCACACAATCCTACTGTTTATGTCATTAATGAAGATATTTAACAGTAATGGTCCCAGTATGGACTTTTGAAGGACACTATTTGTCATTGTTTTGCATCTGGGATGTGACCATCCAACCAATTCACTATCCACTGAACATTCCACCCATCAGAAGAGAAGGATGGCCTGGGGACTGTGTCAAAGACTTTACAGAAGTCCAGACAGATGACATGCATAGCTCTTTCTCTGTCTGTTGATGTAGTCACTCCATGGTAAAGTCTTTGGCAAAGCCATGCTGGCTGTCTTGAATCACATACCTGTCCTCTGTGTCTTAAAATAACTTCTAGGAGGATCTCTTCCATGATCTTCCCAGGCATAACGGTGAGGTTGACAGTTCCCAGGCTCCTCCTTTCTACCCTTTTAAAAATAGCTGGACATGATTTTCCATTTCTGGTTGTATCAGCTCAGATCCCTTTTAGGTGACATTTTTTATATCTACTTTTTTTTTTTTTTAATTTTTTTTTTTCCTCACAACATGACATACCTCACTTGTTCATGGTGAGCATTCTTAAGTGAGTATGGAAATTTACCCTTGTCCTTGCTAAGATGTATTGTACTTTTTAATGTTGTTATGTAATCCAATTAACTTTGAAGTTTAATCCAAAGTACCTGGATTGTGCTTTAGTTACATGTCATCTGTATATTTACTACAAGTACAGTTTATTCCATCCTCAAGTTGTTCTCGAAACACAAATTTTTGCCAAACACAGGAAAGACTCCCATGAAACACTCATCCATCCGGGATGGATGAATATCTGCCTTTGAAAGGTTTCACTAATATTTAATTTGCCTGCTTTCAATCACGAGCACAGTATTTAATAAAATCTTAATTGTTTTAAGTTATGAAATTAAGAACTCAGAATTGGAAAAAGGGAGCAGGGTAGGGGGAAGTGACCTGGGCATCCTGATGAACAGAAGGATAACCAGCAATGTGCCCTTGTGGCCGAGAATGCCAATGGCATCCTGGGGTGTCTTGGAAAGAGTGTGGCTAACTGGTCAAAAGTGGTTCTCCTCCACCTCTGCTCTGCCCTGGTGAGGTTGCATCTAGAGTATTGCATTCAGTTCTGAGTCCTTGAGTTCAAGTAGGACAGGGATCTGCTTGAAAGAGTCCACAGCAGAGCCACAAAGGTGACTAAAGGAGTGGAACATCTCCCTTTTGAGGAAAGGCTGAGAGAGCTGGGTCTCTTTAGCTTGGAGAAGGCTGGGGGGGATGGATGGACGGACGGACGGACACAACCTTATTAATGTTTATAAAAATGTGAAAAGTGAGTGTTGGAATGACAGAGCCAGGCTCTTCTCAGTGATGTCTGATGATAGAGAAAGGAGCAATGGGTATGAGTCGGAACGTAGGTGGTTCCACATGAATATGAGGAAGAACTTTCTCACTGTGAGAGTGACAGAATACTGGAACAGGTTGCCCAGAGAGATTGTGGAGTCTCCTTCTCTGAAGGCATTCAAAACTTGCCTGCATGCACTCCTGTGTGACCTATTCCAGGTGATCCTGTTCAGTCAGGAAGGTGGGAGTAGATGATTTTTTGAGGTCACTTCCAGCCCCAAAAATTCTGCAATTCTGTCATTCTGTGGTAATTTGTATCCACAAAAATCTGTTCATTTTAAAATTAATTTTGCTTCATATTAAGCCAGTTTGAACTCTATTATGACAGATGAGCTGATCTACATTTAATTATACTGGTTGTAACTTAGAAGCATATTCACCTTGCTTATTGGTTTGCAAGTATTCCTTTTCTTCTGCAGTTTCCCTTCCACAGCCTTCTTTCTTTCTATTATAGTCTATATTGGAATAAATTAATTTCACAGGAAAATATCAGAATAACTGAAAAGTCAGTCTTATAAAATGTAGCACATCTTATATGACTTAAGCCATATTTGTTTTGGAAGATAAATTAGGTCTCATTTGGGTGTTTGCTTCTGTTCTAGGCATATAGAACAAAAATCTAAACTCTACCTATGAATATAACCCTCTGATATCATTGCTATCTACACTACTTCATGGGGGTTCACTATTTAGTATTGTTAGTATCTGTCTTTTATCTCTCTTCACCTTTACATTCCATATGGCTCATCCTACTCAATTATTATAATTATTATTATTATTTTAAATATGACATCAGACAGCTAAGCTGACTGACAGCATTGTGAGACAACGCAACACTATTCACATAGTATCGCAAACAAGATGGTAGTGGTCTCTGTTAAAAATAACGTGGTGCAAATATCTCATAGTGGAAAACACTCTAAACAGGGAAATAATGTGGCAAAATCCACAGCCCAGAAAACTATTATGCTTTCTAATACACCCCACTGCTTGAGCAGGGAACACGTAGAGGTATTTCCACATTTCTTATGTCCTGTTCATAGCTATTTGAATCAAATTGCATTTAGGTCTGTGACAAAGATACAAATTTGTAACCTTGACTCCAAGCTCTTTTGAGACAAAACTTGTCTGAAATCTGCCATGTAACCTCAAATCCACAGAATTTGGGTGAGAGTTTCCCTTTTTCTTCAACCATCTCTGAGACAAGTCTGAAGTTGATGGTATTCAGCACAAGGAAAACTGGCAACATGGTTCATTCAAATACAGCTTGCTTTGGGTCCTGTATGCTACTTCTCCTCAGAGTGTGTCCTGGTTGTGAGAAGCAAAGGGGAACAGGGCACTAGAGATGACCGGCAGAGACATGGAACCCCACTCCCTGGAGGATGTCTCATGCCTGTCAGAGCAGGGAGTGTTCTAGCCTGAGGGAGAAATACTGAACCCATTAAACATTCTTCCAAGATGAAGTCTGGGTGGACATGCAGACTTGGTACATCCTGCCTTTGGTGAGTCGTGGCAAACCTCCACACCTTCCAGCTAATAAATGTCAGAAGGGTCATTGTCCTGGCACGCTTGGTCTGTGGTATCTGGAGTGCAACAAAGTCACAATTTGAATGGTAGCTTCTCTAAATTCTTCAGAGACATTGTTTTGGTCTGCACAGAGACAGATGCAAATAATGTTAAGGTTAAACTACAAAGTTTGTTGGGTGGTTTTGATTTTGGTGGAGAAAAGGGTCTTATGGATATGACAGCATGTACACATTAAAAAAAAGAAGGACTTGGCTTTTAATTTCAATATATGACACTTTTGAAAACAAAATTGAATGTACTTCTGTTTCTATTATATTTTGAAGTATTTTTATAGGAACACATAGTGGAAGAATTCTTGCTTACTCCCTAAAAAGTGTAACAGAATTCCTTATGAATAGCGGAAGTCCTATTGTACAAGACCAATTAAACTTTTGTCTCCTAGAAGGCGAAGAGATTGAAACAGGTCTGTATATGCTTTCTAACTTTCTTAGCGTTGTGATTCCCAGGAAATGAAGCCAGAATAAGGTGAATGAATTAAAAAATGCTTTGTTAACAATGTGTGTATATATATATATATATATATATATATATATGGAATATTCTTATATATCTTGCACCTGGGTAGGCACAATCCCAAGCACAACTCCAGGCTGGGTGGTGAATGGCTGGAGAGCAGCCCTGAGGAANGTCAGACCCCACCTGGAGTACTGTGTGCAGTTCTGGAACCCTCAGCACAGGAAGGACATGGAAGTGTTGGAGCGGGTCCAGAGAGGGCCACAAAGATGATCAGAGGGCTGGAGCAGCTCTCCTATGAGGACAGGCTGAGAGAGTTGGGGCTCTTCAGCCTGGAGAAGAGAAGGCTTTTAGGGGACCTGATAGTAACCCTCCAGTATCTGAAGGGGGCCTACAGGAAGGCTGGGGAAGGACTATTTACAAGGTCTTGCAATGCCAGGACAAGGGGCAATGGGTTTAAACTGGCAGAGGGGAGATTTGGATTGGATGTTAGGAGGAAGTTCTTTCCAGTGAGGGTGGTGAGGCACTGGAACAGGTTGCCCAGGGACGTTTCCCAGGTGTGGCTGCTCCCTCCCTGGATGTGTTCAAGGCCAGGTTGGATGAGGCCTTGAGTGAGCTGTACTAGTGGGAGGTGTCCCTGCCTATGGCCGGGGGTTGGAACTAGATGATCCTTGAGGTCCCTTCCAACTTTACCATTCTATAATTCTATGATTCTATGATTCTATGAGTCTATGCATCATTCTTTGATTTCTTGGGTAACATTTCATAAGTACCATGAAATACCTATATATTTACAAATATTCCACCTTTATGTGCAGTAGAAGCTAAACACATTGTAATTGGATAACAATAGTGAACCTTTGTACTGTTTAAAAGTGGTCAAACAATTCAGTATGTGGGCACATAATGACACCAGTTTGACTTCAAGAAAATTACAGAATTGTGGAGACAATTTGAATATGTAAGTTTGTTTTATTCTTAAATGCATTTTTCGGAATCAGCATTTTAAACAACTCGTCAAGGGTGAGGAAAGGTGGAAACTGATAGCTCAAAAGGATCTTGTCAGTTAACATTTCTTCCTACTTGGATTTTTGTCCTTTTCATATTATATTATTTGTGAGCTTGCCTGAAATACTTACGCAAGATTCAGGGGCAAAACCCCTCACATTGTATTGTATTTAAATAATCGAATGGTTGCAAAAACGTGGGGGGTTGATGAGTCTGCAGTTCTTTATTGAAATCAAATATATAGTAAGCATAGGGAAACACAACTCAGTGCCCTAAGACAGTCTGGTGTCATGGTCAACATTTGAAATTTGCATGAGAGGTTATTCAAAAGAAAGACGGGAGACTTTCCCATTGTATTAGCATGGTAATGCAATTCTTTGTGTCTATTATCCTGATCCACACCAACTCCTATATACACAAGGTCTAAGTTTTTATGAGCTATAGGCTTTTATGCAGATATATTTTATTAACCTAATTAAAAGTTTGATAAAAATAAATTATATTTATGTTTCTGTCTCCTATTTGCATTCATTAGGAAACCCAGACCACCTCTGTTGACTTCGGAGAGGGCTGGTCAGGTCCCATCTGTGTAAATCTTGTGGGTTGTCATAGACTCATTGCATTTGATTTACATGTGAAACCTGCGGACTGAGCACAAATGCTTACCAGACAGCTGATAAATAACACAATACTAAAGCAACGCTTGTACGTTTCTTTAACTCTTTTCTTACAGAGACCTCCAAATGTTTTTCAGATACTGCTGAGCTAACCTTCATATCTTGGTACAGTAATATCCATGACACCAAAAAATGAATGTTTACATACTATATTATGTTTATCAGTTTGATTCCTTGCCACTTTAATAATGAACTAAGACTCATAGCCTGAGTTTTCTTAAATACAAATCTGAAAACTGCTCCTGTCCCAAACAGACTAGAGACCTGACTAATGATTTGCATTAATTGGCAGCAGGACTTCTTTAAACTTACCGTCTCTCTGCTGAGACATGTCTGAGTAAATCTAATGCATATGAAACCAAAACAAGCTCAAGTTACCCAGGAAGTGGTTTAAATCCACTGTGAGTTTGGTTTCAGGCAACCAGCTTTGTTTCTTATTTGTGACAGGCTAGAAGCACGTATGCATGCAGTTATCAGGTTTAAGTTGAGGGCTGTACCTCAGTTTCTTGTGGTCAACTTGCTCATACCCTAAATTTTGTACTGCTACAGATGACAAAACTTAAAATGAAGTAGCAATTCCAGATTTATAACCATAAATAAAGATTGTACAGAAAGCTGACGGATTTAGGTGTCAAATAGAAGCAAAAAGGTTTATTTCTCACTGTGTAGCTATGAGTGCCAGAAGTCCTGCCACCCCAAAAGCAGTTTAGCATTGACATTTGGGAAACTGGTCCCAGATTATACAGCAATGGATCAGTATTTGGGTGTAAAACTCACCTGCTTCTCATTTGTTTAAGAACCTGATCCATTGTCCAGTAATGCCAGGGAGGAGTCTTGCAAGATGTACCTCTAGAAATACATTGGGATCAAACAAGATTTGTGTCTGAGAGCAAGAAGGGAATGGTGACATGAAGGAGAGAAACCACAGAGGCTGTAGCAACCTGGTGCTTAGTGCAATGTAAACTAATGATAAAGCAGCACACAGATTTGCATGACCAATAGCCATGATCCTCCTGTTGCTGTGTCTCTTGATGCACTTCTGGCAGTCTCTAGACAAACATGCTACCATGAACTGTCTCTCTTCTTCATATCTTTTACTTTGTCTTGACTAGCTCCACTGAATTGTATTAAAAATTACTTCAGTGGGTGCTGCATTAGTCCTTGGATTCTCTACAAAACAGTGTTATGCACCTAGGTTAAGCAGCTCCTAAGGGGAAAGAAACAGATGCCAGGAATGTAACAGAAAGGAGCTTTTGAAGAAGAAGTTGTGAAACAGACCTGTTAGCAACTGGTACTTACAGGGCTGCAAGTCACCTTAACGGTGGGGGGACAGGAACAGCACGTTGGGTGACAAGAGCCATGTGCTGCAGTGCTTGTTGCTCATGGGTGGGCAAGGCAAACACGTGCCAAATTCATGTCTGTTTTGCAGCATTTGATATGTATCTTAATATAGTTGCTCTTGGAAATATTTACTTTACAATGAATGTAAAATCTAACAGTTTCTCTAGTTGTTTTGGGAGCATGGTTTTGATGGTCAGTGCTGCACAAAAATAACCTCTTTGTAGTCTATTAAAAAAAAAATCCCCCAAAACAACAAAGCCAGTAACTGCAAAGAAAAGCAATGAGATTTAGGTAATGCCAGAACTGAAGTGGACCATTCAGTTTGAATTTAACCTACTTATGCATATGATTTTTATTAATATTAATTATATAATTGCTTTTTAGTATCCCTATAAGATCCATCCACAGGATGAGTGGTGTTTATGGAATAAGCTACTATTACATAGATTGTTTCATTTCCATTATTTTGTCTGTGCAATTTTAATGTACTTTAATCAATAGGATGTATTACAGCTGCATTTACTTTACTTTGCCAATTTCACCTGCAAGTGCTTTTTCATTGCATTAAGGTATTTCCTGAATGTTTCTGTAATTAGGATGCGTGCGGAATGGGTAATTCTGCAAATCCCATATAGGTGTACCATAAACGCCATCATAGTTGTCATGCTTCTAATAGCACCCATCAGGGTGCTGTCAACAGCACATTAATTGAAACCAAACTTTGCCAGATTTTATTTTCATCACTGTTGGGTCACATGTAACCTGGCTCATCAGTAAGCAACTTTTTACACTCTTCTGGTTTCCTTGAGTTCTAATGTAAAGTTACACATCTTAGGCTACGCAGGCTCACATCCCAGAATACTGTTGCTTTTGCTCTAGAAGTATATTGCCACTGCATGATAAAGCATAATGTGGCTACTGCATGGCTGCAAAAGAATATCCATGTCATCACGGTCAGAGTTAAGTCTGATTAAACTAAATGCTGAGGAACAGGATTCATCAGCTTAGTGGAGCTGTGTACTAACCTGGTATCTCTGCTTGTGACCCAGACTCAACTCACTTACGTGTTCCTACATGACACTGCCTTGTGTTAACTTGTGTATCAACTAACAGCATGACTGGCAGTGTCAGTAAGAAAGGCAGGGCTGACGCTTCCCGGAACACTTCAACTGTTCTTCTCCAGGCCGTACTTTCATCATGGTTGCAAAGCATGGTAGGCTGTGGTACCTTTCAACAACACAACATCTTTTGGTTTTGCGTTGCACAGTAGGAGACAACCTTAGGAATGATAATAGAGCCATTCTCCAAGGCAAAAGAAAAGAAAGGGTAAATACTGACTCTCTGTAGGGAGGATAACTTTTAGCTGTAGTCCAGTACCTTAGGGAAATGCCTTTGATGTGAGAGATGTTGTATTTTGCTGTTTTCTATTTACCTGAATCATCATACAAAGTGACAGACAGACTATACTTTGTGGGTTCCAAAGTTTGAGGTAGTAAATGATTACATACTCGTTCTTTTTGCTGGAATGGAAAAATGGTAGCAAAGGAGTTAAAAGAAACCTGAATGGGGAAAGCAAGTTGCAGGTACAAGATGCGTTAGGAGTGCTCTGTGTTTTAATGGTAACCTGTGGAAAATTGTGGGCAGTACAGCATTCAATATTCCAGAGCTTCAGCTGCTGACATTAATAAATAAAAAATTATATCCTCTGGTACATAAAACAATTCTGGGCCCCACAAAGCACTAGGGTCTAATCACAGCTCAGAATCACCTAGTATTTTTCATCCATAGGGAAATTTCAGTGCAGACCCCAACAGAAAACAGCCCTTATGGAATAGAGCTCTATGAAATAAAAATATTTTTAAAAAATCAGGAGATTTAGGGAATTTTGAATTTTTCCCTGCAAACTCTATACATCTGTACATAAATTTTCTGTGGAAGAACGGGAAACTTGAAAAGACAGAACAGGAACATGGTCATTAAAAAAAAAAAAAAAAGACTCAGTCGTGCATAAATGGCTTCATTGTCTGTGAGAATAGGTGACAACACATTCACCAAGAGCTACTGGTGATTCACTCCCAGGTCGTTCTGATTCATGGGTAATTCACATTCCTCTCACAGTGCTTTTCAATAAACAGCTAACTCTGATCTATAATATAGTCAGTTCTAACAAGCCAGATTTCAAAAGGTTTATCCATCTAGCTAAAATGAACCTCAGTCATCTTTGTGCACGAAACACCCACATAGGCTATTTGTCTTGGACTTGAGTGTTTGGCAAAACGCCTGACTTAAGCCTTGAGTATGAGAGCTTACTGAAAAATGCTGTCATTCATGGGGGGCCTGGGGGGTGGGGGGGTGAGTGGGTTGATGTCCAGGACTGACCCCACCCTCTGTACTTAGCTCTGAGTTTCTTGGCAAAGGCGGAGAAACCACAAGACAAGTTTTATCATCTGGTAAACCTGTCGCATGAAAAAGAAAATGACTTCAATTAAATACTTCAACAATTATAGCACAATTTAATTAGGGGTATATCACATAATCACAGTTCTTTTTTAATAGTGTGTAAAGTTTACAAAAAATCCCAACAAACCAAAACCCACAATCAGTGCTATTTGCTGTAAGAGCTTTAGAACAGACTCCTGGTAGTAATGGTCTGCCCTCCCACACCTGTGGAATATCTATTAGTTTTGGTTGTTAGAAAATATAGTGATTATAGATTGGGTCATAAGTGAGTTGGGTAGACAGTTAGAGATTGGCAGATGTGAACTGCTCACTGTATCCCTCTGTCATATGAGAATAAAAGGGGAAGGGTTTAGACTGACACAGGATGAAGGAGGAGTGGGACGAGAAAAATAGGCAGCTTGAAATGGCAGAACCTGTTCCCATTTCAGATATTGGGACAATAACGACATATGGATGCAGTGAAGGAAACTTTTAAATCAGAAGGAAATGCCTAGCCTGGTAGGTTGTACCTGCCTCAGACAGTTATCTGATGAGTCTGTCTTTTTCTTACATTTTGGCAAGACTTACTTAGTTTGTCTTGCCAGTAAATTCTCATCTAATTGAATTGACAAGCATGGACCTTTATAAATTAAAGTTTCCAATCTGCCTCAAATTCGGCTGGTTATTTTTTCATTGTAATGCAATGTCTGCCATATGAGTTAATATATTGAGTCACAGCTGCTGAAGAAGAAAGCTGATAAAATATCTTTGCACAGGCATAGAGTAAACCTATGATCTTCTCACATCATTTTTTCTGGTAGTGTACTGGCTTTAAGCCTCTCATGTTTGGTTTGGCATGAATGGCACCTTTCATTATTATTCCCATCCCTAATTCTTTTCGCAACTTTAGGCAGTGAATGCCTGGCTGCAATTTCTTCCCATCCATTGTGGTGTCTCATTTGATGATCGTGAAGCACCAAGAGCATATGTTGAAAGAGCTCAGTCCTTCAAGATTTGAGAAGTCCTGTTAGTTGCTGGTCAGCCTTGACTCAGTATATTCAGCAAGAGTGAAATCTTCTTTGTACTTCTCCATTGACAAGATGAAGCTATAAATTCGTAATTACACTTAGATAACATTAGGTACTATGAGGTCTCTTGAAATACCTTTGTCCTTTCTTTTCTTTTCCCCCTTTCCTATTCTAGTCTTCTACGAATTTATACTGTGTGTGAAATTATAAATTTACCTTTTACACTTCTGTTTCCATATTTTTTGGACACGTTTTATGCTTCCAGAATTTGTGCCTGTGTACATATTAGTCATTAAGACCATTTTTGAGGGATTGGACTCTATATCCCAGTGAAAATAAAATACCAAGCAGTCCAGGTTTTTTTTTGTTTGTTTTTTTTTTTTTTTTTTAATGAAAGACACATCCAAAGCAGTGACCACACTCAGATCTTCAGATCTCTGAGACACAATAATCAGCAAGACATTATGAAGAGTAATGGTGTTCAAGGAAATTATATTTGTACATTTTGTGCGTTTGAACACATGTGCATGAGAATGTGTCTTTGCCAGAAAGTATGCACACTCCGTGCATTAATACTTTGCAAATATAGTTGCTATATATACATTTTTTTGAAGAGTTTGCCAAGTTTTACTCAACAGCCTCATGATTTTTAAATGACAAATATTTGCTTGGAGACTGACAACATTTATGCCAAGTTTCAGTCCAAATTGCCCACTGCAATATTTGAGTTAAGGAGCCATGAAAAATGAAATACATACTGGAAAATAAGGAGGAAAAAAATTAGCTTTTGCAGTTTTGCCAGGTGAGTACTTAAATAGTTGATTCTAAGCTTACATAGTAATTTACAATTACAATTACCTGCTACAATCTGTATATTGAATGATGTAATTTAGGAAAGAGTTTTGTCTGATTTCAAGGAACACTTAAAAAAAAGGACATTTTTACATATCACAGAGTTGTGAGTATCAGGATCTGATCCAAAGCCTTCTGAAATTGAGGGAAAGCAACCCGTTAACTTTAAGAGCTTTGGGCTGGACCTGAATGACAGTATAAAATAGATCTTTTTTTTTTTTTTTTAATTTTTTTTTCCCCTCCCCTCTACTTAAAAGTAATGCAGACTCACCTTTTAAGTTTTGTAGGTTAAATTCTATCCGGATTATCTTGAGCTAAGAGCTAAGGATCTGTAGTGTGCCATGAGCTATATAATATTAAACCTCTTCACAACATTAATTCCTCATTGAAAATTCTCCTGTTCTTCAGTGGCCACAGTAAGTTGAGTTAGAAATAGAGTCTACAGTCATTTGGATTTTTTTTCCTGCATACGTATATGGTAGAAAAATTCACTTGTCTCAGTCACACCTATGCTTGGATAAAACAACCCTGTGATTGTGTCGCTGTAACCCTAGTCTTTTACCCCATACGGCTCTTATCAGAATTCTTTTCCACAGCAGCAAAAATACAGAATGAGTCTCGCTTGCTTATATCATAGAATCACAATGATCTCCTTGCAGTACCGAAGTCACTGCCAATCACCCTTATTGGTAACCACATTTAGAGGTTAGGCCAGGAGCACTTGGAAAACAGAGACTGCATCATCCTGTGCCTGCCATGGCACCTGCAGGGAATTGATCATACTTGATTACAATATATGAAATCCAAACTTGCAATACAGCAGTTGTATTACAAAGCTTGTATGTAATCAGGGGAAAAATCTAAGCATCTTGCTGTGTCACAGTAGGGTTGGAAGGTTGAACAGAAAATGTGAGTAGTCTGAAGGTATAGAGGGAGGTTCAGAGATTAGGCTAAGATAGGGATCTGCAGGGGCAAAATCACCTGTCTTGACATGCTGGCCGCACTTCTGTTGATGCGGTCTAGGATGTCATTTCCCTTCTGGGCTGCAAGCACACTCTGTTGGTTCATATCCAGCTTCTCCTCCACCAGCACCCCCAAGTCCTTTTCTACAGGCCTGCTCTCAGTTTCATCATCCCCTGGCCTGTATCGATATTGTGGATTGTCCTAACCCAAGTGCAGGACCTTGCACTTTGCCTTACTGAACCTCATAAGATTCCCTCAGTCCCCCTCTTTATCCTGTCCATGTCCCTCTGAATGGCATCCTGTCCTTCAGACTTATGACTGCACCACTCAGCTTGGTATCATCTGCAAATTTGCTGAGGGTGCACTCAATCTCACTGTTGACATCATTGATGAAGATATTGAACAACACTGCTCCCAATACAGATCCCTGAGGGACATCACTTGTCACCTGTCTCCATCTGATCATTGAGCTTTTGAATGCGATCATCCTACCAACTCCTTTTCCCTTGATACCACTCAAATCTGTTATCTCTCCATCTTAGAGAGGAGGATGTTTTGGGGGACTATGTCAAAGGCTTTACAAAAGTCCAGGTAGATGACATCTGTGGAAAGCCACTAGGCTGATCAGGCAGGCCTTGCCCATAGTGAAGCTGTACTGGCTGTTTTGAATCACCTTCCTATCCTCTGTATGTTTGTGTTCCAGTATAGATTCCAGGAGGATCTTGTGCATGATATTCCCAGGTGCAGAGGTGAGGCTGACAGGTTGGTAATTTCCAGGTTCCTCTTTGCAATCCTTTTTATAGATGGTTGTAATGTTTCCCTTCTTCCAGGCTCCAGAGACTTCATTTGACTGCCAGGACTTTCCATACATTATGGAGAGTGGCTACTGCAAGTGCATCAGCTGATTGCTTCAAAACTCTGGGATGCATCTCATTTGGTCTCATAGATTCATATATGTTGAGGTTCATCAGGTGGTCCTGAACTTGATCTTCGTTTATATTGGGAGGGACTTTACACTGCTGGTCTGTGCCTAGTGGTCTATTGACTTGAGAGAGGAATGGAGCAAGATTGCCAGTGAAGACTGAGGAAAAAAAATAAGTACCTCAGCCTCCTCATCATCTGTTGACACCAGCTCTCCATTCCCACTCCTCAGAGGGGTTACACTTTCTTTAACCTTTCTGGTTACTGGACCTGTAGAAGTCCATTTTGTTATTCTTTGTGTCCCTTACCAGGTTCAGCTTTAGCTGTTCCTTAGCCTTCCTGACCTCATCTCAACACAACTTGGCTATGCTCCTGTACTCCTCCCAGATTACTTATTTGTTCCTGCTTCTGCTGTCTGTGTAGTTGTCTCTTCTTTTTTTGACCAGCAGGTCTCTATTCAGCCATGCTGGTCTGCTCACATCTCTCCCTCACCTGATTTCTTAAATGTCGGGTCGAGAGCTCTCATGCACTAAGTCCTTAAAAGTCTACCTGCTCTGCTCTGCTCCCTTGTCCCTGAGGATACTTTCCTGTGAGGTCCTACTGATTAATTCTCTAAGGGGCTGGACGTTTGTCTTCCTAAAATTTAGAAACCTGACTCCGGTCCTTGCCTGTCTTTTATGCCTCAGGACTGCAAACTTCATGAGACCATGATCACTGCAGCACAGGTTGTCCTCGATCTTGATATCAGTGAAGAGTTCACTTGCATTTGTAACCATCAGGTCCTGTATTGCATTCCCTCTGGTAGGACTGTCTATTATTGATATGATATTAATAACCAATTATGAAATACGATTATTAATGTCTACATGAATAATATTTTTTATTATTCATACTAAAAAATCAGGAAAATTCCCTAAGATTCTTTGTATTTTCAGTTAACAGGAAATAATTGCACAAAGGATATTTAGGAACGCAGAATTAAACAGTTTAAACAATTAGAACTTGGAAAATAGGAACATGAAAACAGGAAATATTCTAACTGTGCTTAAAGAGACTTAATATCAACTCTAGCATATGTACTCAAAACACCTTGGTCCCTGAGTAAGTTTCCTGTACAAGAACGCTTCCAAAACTCATGATAATAATCCTGCTGTAAAATACAAAACATTCCGGGTAGAGGGAAGGAGAGAAGTTGCTGCCCAGCTGCCAATGTAAGCTGCAAACATGTGGCCGCAATGATTCCCAGTTAAAGAGCTGCTAAGGGGGTACTGCTCCCTGTGGAGGAGTGGTGCAGAAAGACTTGGTTTCTAAATCACCCTCCATTAAATAGATAATTTTGAAAATTAAACTGGCCAATAGGCGTTACCATCATTGTTCTGCCCAATGAATTCAAAGCTTTGTGCCTCCTCTGACCACCCAGGCATGTTGAGTGGCAGCACCAGACACGTGGTGCTAAGCACCTAGCCTCAAGGCTATCCTTGCTCAATCTACTATGACTCCTGTACCCCCAACAGGAAGAGGAGAGCAAGGGTTAAACTGGTCTGGCAGGATTTATGCCCTATCAGGACATATATCTGGCTCAGAAAGTTGTCATTGAGGCATTGCAGGCGACTCCTTGATTGTCTACAGCTTGCTGTACTGTTTTTCCAGCAGATACTGGGCTAGTTGAAGTACTCCAGCAGGACAGGAGCTTGCAAGTGGGAAGCTGCCCATAGTTGGAGTAGGAAGGCTTTGTTGGTGGGGTCCCCTCGATCCAGCTTTTGATCCATTTATGGCTGTTCTTCAAAGACACATTCTCACACTGTATGCCTTTCCTGACATAGAGGGTCTCCTTCCTGGCCTATCTCCTCTGAACAGTTTGTAGCCATCAGTAGCTACACTCCAGTCACAGGATTCATTCCATCAAGTCTCAGTGATGGCTACCAGGTCATACTTTTCTAACCTCACAGTAGTTTCCAGCACTTCCTATTTGCTGCCCGTACTGCATACATGTGTGTAGAGGCACTTCAGCTAGGCAGTTGGCTGCATCACTTTCTTAGACCTCCTCATGATTTCATTGAGATATTTCATGGGAGTTTTCTTGCTGTATTCTACTGCCTCAGGATTTCCCACTGAGTCAATTCTCTGTTTATCACACCAAGCCTGATTTCTTCCTCCTTAACCCTTCACATCTTGTTTAAAGCCCTATCATTGAGTCCCGCTAGTTCCTGGGCAAGGACACTCCCTCTGCTCTGAGAAAGATGGCTCCTATCTGGTGCTAGCAAGGTTGGTGCTATATAAGCTAACACATTATGAAAGAACTCAGAATTTTGAGAGAGATTTCACCCCACCTGCTTGCAGCGCCTGTGCAAACTGCTGCACAAACTGTTGTGCCACGCCCTTCCTGCCTTGCCATGCCCTTCCTGCTGTGCCACTCTCTGTTTACCCGTCCTGTTTGCTAGCACTCTGGATCTCCAGAACTGGCTGGGGGCTTTTAAATAACCCACACTAGGTGAGAGCAATACCCCATAGCTTTTCGGTGCTTTACTGATGGCTCCCACCTGGACTCAAAAGCCCTGCCTGCCTGTTGCCAGAAAAGTCTCCTGTCTAGCTCAGTCTAGCTTTGATCTGTCATGCAGCTTTTAGTGACGCTGCTTCTGAGATGTTGCCTTGACCACTTTGAAGAGGGTCCCACACAACCTAAAGCCTGGTTAAGGACATATGAATAGCAAAATGGAAGAATGAGTGTAAAGCTGAAACTGCTAATTTTGGGTCCTGTATCATCCCTGAAGGTGTTCAATGCCAGGTTGAACGAGGCCTTGAGTGACCTGTACTAGTGGGAGGTGTCCCTGCCTGTGGCAAGGGGTTGGAACTAGATGATCTTTGAAGTCCCTTCCAACCTTACCATTCTATGACTCTATGATCTGCATCCCAGCTTTGTATATTATTAAATGGCAAAGGGCAGAAGATCTGAAGCTGTTCCTGAAAAGACCTGCCAGTTGATACAGAATAAGATGAAGCCCAGTTAATAAAGTTTGCTCTGAATGTACATTTACTGAGAATTGTACGTAAATATTGTGTATCTCCTTCATCTTGTCAAATGCTTTGACAGTGTCAAACTGCACAAGTGTGTACCAAAATATGTAACCAGTTTTACAAATGAATAAGGTTAACAGGATCTCCCCTACAGAGAAACAATTTCCCTTTTATAGACCCCACCTGAAGCGGGTGAGAGCTGCATGGACATACTGTTTTCAGTCTGCAGCCAACATTTAAGCAATAATTGAAAGTGACACTTTTATGACAGATCCTAGTAAATCATGAAACAATTGGAGGGATCCTTTTCTCCTTTCATAAGTGACATACACATATAGGCAATTCACAGATGCAGAACAAAGGGAAGACTCTTTTCAAAGAGCAGTGTGGTCTAAAGATATGACCAATGCTTGAAAATATTAGAAGTTTAAATCAAAATGTCTTTTCCAGGTTAACACTACTAATCTCTCAAATACTAGCATTAAAAGTGTTAATGACAGCTAACAAAGTCAACATTCCTGGGCAGCTAGTAACATCTTACCTCACAGAGCTATAATCTCTCTACATTTCAATTTGCAGTCTTATTCAGAGCTTACTTAAAGAGATACATGTGCTGTTACTACACTCAGGTCAAACCCTCCTACTATTAAATACAAAAGCAATTTTAAAAGCAATGATATAGCTGAGATACAAGCCCATAAACCAGAAGAATTCTCGGTTAAATCTATGACTGCCCCCTCTGCTCAGCTCTGTTGCGTCTAAACATTTCAGCCCACAGGGACCTATAAAAGAAATTCTCTGCAGTAGATGATATTACATGATCCATGTGGTCATTTGTAAATGCTGTAGTACATATAACGCACCAAGGAATTCACTGAGGTTTTTACATCAGTATCTTGTTTGGTTTGGTTTTCCCAGTTGCACAGTAATGGATCTCCATAGATTGGATTTTTATTAGATTACTACGCTGTCCTTTTAAAGAGGTGGTCCCCTCTAGAGATTGTGGAAAAACAATTTATAGAAGATAATCTAGCCCAAGCACCTTCTGGGATCAGAACAAAAGAGAAGGACAAAGTCCTCATTTAATTCTACATCCTTAGGACATCACAGCTAAATCCTTGTCAGCTAAATGAAAGTTTCCCAGTCATGGCAACAATGTCAGTTTTAGGTTTCTCTAAAATTATTAAATAAAACAAAGTATAAAAGTGTATACTGTTTGTAGAGATTTATCTCAAATTGCACTTAAATATTGCCCTGTGGAAAATTCTTTCTTTCTCGCTTTTTTTTTTTTTTTTGGTAAATGGAAATTAATGACTGCTTTCCTGGAAAAAAAGAAAAATGGAGAACTGTAGATCTCAAACTAACATGATATGATTTTTTTCCTTTTGACAAAAAATAAGTTTGCTTTTTTTCAGTAGATGAAAACAACTTACAATAAATACTAGCAGAAGTTAACAAGTATTGCCATGGATAGAACAGCTGCCACTGAAGCCAGTGAGCTATTGCATGTCCACAGGAGCATTCAGATACAGAAGCACCACACAAGGAAGCATGCTTGTAAAACTAAGAGAAAGCAGCTTTCTATATCTATATACCAACAGAGAATTACCCTTCTGCCTGGTAGTTTGCTTTTCAGATGGAACCAAAGGCCTGTGCATTCCTCACTTTTCTTTATATGGCTACAGTCAAGGTTTAGCAGTCCCATAGAAGTAATATGGTGTTGCCTTGTAAATCCTCCTTTTATTTCTGTAATCACAAACATTTAATTATGCCATAACAAAGCCAGTATTTAAGCATGTAATAGGTATATAATGTTCCCTGAAACAAAAGATTTGAAGTCATATAATGACATTGCACAGTATGTAGCTTTCACATTGTTACTCAGATTTGCTGCCTAGAACAGTTTTGTTCCCTAGACCCTCTGATTCACACTTTGTGGCATAAAAGTAAAGAGACTGACTACTTTATGGAGAACAGTCAGCCTGGCAGACAAGCAGGGGTCTTTTCCTCCTCAAATACTTTTCAGCATGACATAAATGTTAGTTTTGTACGAGCCTTGTAAAGATTGTGTAGCACCTGGCACACTCAGAAGAAATGTGCCTCAGTTCACAAAAGGCTGAGCAGGAGACCTGTATGAGCAACACCTTTGGACTGAGTTGTATCTTATCTTTTCCTCCAATCCAGCACTACTTTGCACACCCTTCCCAATCACCAGACAAGTTGATATGCAATAACTGACTGTGCAAACCCTATAGAGGGCTTGTCTATAATTTTTTGTAGCTATAGATGTGTATAGGAGGTGGAAAAATACTTTACTAATCAATTACTGTAAGTGCTGAGATTTAACAGATTATGTATTTTAATACTCAAGGAAATTTGCACTGTCTGATAACAGTCCCACTGGTAGGTACAAGGCATTTCTGCATGGCCACATTGAAAAACTGTGTAAAGTATTGAAGTTTTTCTCATTCAAGAGTTTCTCTAAGAAGGGCTATAATGGAAACTCATGTCTCAATTTGATAATGGTTTCAAATAGCTAACTGTACAATATTACAAACAAAATGGTTCAGGTAAAGGATAATGAATCTCTTTTGATGTGAAATAGGATGTTAAATGCTGTTGAGGTTTTTAGAATCATAGAATCATAGAATGGTAAGGTTGGAAGGGACCTCAAGGATCATCTAGTTCCAACCTCCTGCCATAGGCAGGGACACCTCCCACTAG
>VWZE01015439.1:110754-132749 GCA_013396675.1 Eubucco bourcierii | reverse complement strand
CTTCTCTTGATGCAGCCTAGGACTCGGTTGGCTGTCTGGGCTGCATGTGCACACTGCAGGCTCATGTTGAGCTTTTCATCAACCCAGACTCCCAGGTCCTTTTCCTCAGGGCTGTTCTCCAGCCATTCACCACCCAGCCTGGATTTGTGCTTGGGATTGTACCTACCCAGATGCAGGACCTTACACTTGGCCTTGTTGAATCTCATGAGATTGGCCTGGGTCCACCTCTCCAGCCTGTCCAGGTCCCTCTGGATGGCATCCCTGCCCTCTAGCAAGTCGACTGTGCCACACAGCTTGGTGTCATCTGCAAACTTGCTGAGGGTGCACTCCATTCCTCTGTCCATGTCACTGACAAAGATGTTAAACAGCACTGGTCCCAGCACTGACCCCTGAGGGACACCACTTGTCACTGGTCTCCAGATGGACATTGTGCCGTTGATTACCACTCTCTGGGTGTGACCATCCAGCCAATTCCTTACTCAGCGAGTGGTCCACCCATGAAGTCCATGTTTTTCCAGTTTGGTGACCAGGATGTCAAGTGGGACAGTCTCATGCCTTACTCAGGTCCAGGTAGATGACATTAGTTGCCCTTCACTTTTCCAATGTCGCTGTGACTTCATCATAAAAAACCACTAAATTTGTCAGGCAAGATATTAAGTATTATATCAATTTTTGCAGTACATTTTTGAAAAATTTGTCTTTTAAAAGGATATAACTAATGCAGGCTAATGAACAGTACTAGAATGACAACTTGCTGGATAAGAAATTGGCTGGATGGTCACACTAAGAGTTGTGGTCAACTGCTCAGTGTCCAAATGGAGAACAATCACAGGTGGTGTCCATCAGGAGTACTGGAATCAGTGCTATTTTAACATCTTTGTTAATGATATTGACAGAGGGATTGATTGCACCCTCAGGAAGTTTGTGGGTGAGACCAAACTGTGTGGTCCAGTTGAGACACTGCAGTGAAAGGATGCCATCCAGAGAGACTTGGACAGGTTTGAGAGGTGGGCCCAAGCCAACCTCATGAAGTTCAACAACACCTGGCTCAGGGTAATCCCAAGCATAAATATAGGCTGGACAGGGAATGGCTTGAAAGCAGTCTCAAGGAGAAGTACCTGGGAGTGTGAGTTGATGAAAAACTCAACATGAGCTGGCAATGTGCGCTTGTCACCCAGAACGGTTGCACCAAAAGAAGTCTGACTACCAGGAGAAGGGAGGACAATGGGCAATGGATTTAAACTTGAGTAGGATGGATTTGGCTAGATATTAGGAAGAAATTCTTTACAGTGAGGGTGGTGAGACACTGGAACAGGTTGCCCAGGGAGACTGTGGATGCTCCTTCTCTGGAGGTGCTGAAATCCAGGTTGGATAAGACCTTGAGCAACCTGGTGTAGTGGAAGGCATCCCTCTCACGGCAGGAGGGTTTGAGCCAGATGGTCTTCAAAGTCCCTTCCATCCTAAACCATTCTATGATTCTATGATATGATTCTTTGATATCATAGTTCTATCATTTTATATATATATATATATATATGTTACTGAAGTTAATCCAGATTTTCTGTTTATTTTGTTCAAAATAGTTTGAATTTTTTTCATTTAACAATGGAGAGTACTCATCATCTTCTGTAGCATCTCATTATTAAGAACTTTTCAAATAGTTGCTCCCACATCTAAATCTTATTGAAGTTAGCAAGTGATTTTAGAATGGAGTTCTAGGAGCAGAGTCACTAGGAATAACCTGAGCAGCTGTTGGCAAATCTTTTCTCTTAATGATGACCGCTAACTAAAATGATATTATTTAATCTTGAGCTTAAATTTTGCATTGATTGATGGTGCTGCTGATTTCAAGTGAAACATTTAAATTGTAAACACGAGTCAGATCACTAGAAATAGTTGAGAGAGTGTGGTGAGGGCATTTGACTTGAAAATATTGTCTTTAGAAATTTGAGCTGAGTAGGGAAATTTTATAAATATAAATTCACTTCATTAGTATATAGATTTAATTTGGTCCATACCATAATTTCCTTGCAGTTTATTATCCAGTAAATGAGAAGACTGAGTATCAGCCTTATAATCTGTGATTTTGGTCTTTGCAAAAGGACTTATTTGATAATGGACCGTATTTATTAAAAACACAGCACTTGGTGGATTTTAAAAACAAAATGTTCCATCTTCTCGCTCTGATTTTAAAAAAATGCAGAAACAGGTTTTCAGTGTTACTTGTAAATGTGATAAATCCAGTCCTGCAATGAATTCAAATCTGTCCATTTCATAAAGGCTACTTAGGGACAAGATAGTTTTAGATCTAAGAAACATGTAAAAAATGACTCATTGTTAATAGGGTGAGCTCTTTGCATTTGGATTAGGGTTAACTGACAGTATCCAGTCACCTTTTATGCTCAGAGATTCCACCAGAGAAATGCTTTGTGCTGGCCTGAAAAAGAAAGAATTAGGTGTTCCATTTATACTATTGATCTTAATAACCTCATCTCATAAATACCTGCTTTATGACATCAATAAAAAGAGAATAGCAGCAACTCCTAACAATAGAAATTGTTACTTTGTAATTCAAGCATTTCATTGAGCATCTCAAAGAGACTCCATCGTGGTACAGTAGAGATGTTTTATTACCAGTTTTTAAATATGTGCACAGAGAGACCATTTTTTTTTTAAACAAGTGAAGATTCTAATTAATTGAGCACACTATAGCTTCTAGGTCCCACAGTTATCACTGTTCTTCATTTTCATCTCTTATCCTCCCCTTTTTCTTCATCTCACATATTAAAAGAAGCATATCCCTTTAAGGGCATTGGTGGGTGTAGGACTAATTTGTCATTGTGCTGAATTGGATGAAATCAAACAGAGATAATTTTACATAAGGGTCTCGCTTCCTTGTTACCTTGTGTTAGCATGCTGCAGATGGAAATTACCTACACTTAGGGGTAGACTGAGAAATATTCCAAATAGAGCTATTCTCGCTTTCCATAGACACCTTCCTGTAGGTGGACCAGACCAGGACTGTCTCTGTAACTCCTATCCACCAAACAATCACCAATAGGAGGAAGTGGACTCGGCGCTACTTGTGTCCACTGAAATCTCCCTCAAACACTGAGATCCTTTTACCCTGCACCTAAGGTAGAGGAGGGAAACAATCAGAAATTAAACAACAGAAGAGAAACCAGAGCCTTCCCTTCAAAAGAGTATTATACACATTACATAGGCAGTGTCCACATTACCACACCTGAGAAGGGATAAACTACCTAGCACATCTGGTGGAATAGAAGTCTCAGATCAGCCCCAGATGTTTCACAGTCTACAGTACAGACAGCATGCTGCAGATTACCTGAGAAATAAATGTGGAACACTTCCTCTTCTTGCTGATCCTACACATTGATTTAGACGCATTTTTATATATAACTTTGTGTAGACATAGTCTTCCTGGTGAAACATAGTACTGTCCTTTGAAAAGAGTTGATTTTGGAATTCTTGAGGAAAGTAAAATGGTTTTTGTTTCCCATTGTCTTAATCAATTCTTGCAGACAAACATCACGTAGAACAGAATGGAATGAAAATAGAATAGGTTTAGTTCCAGTTGGAAGAGACATACAATGGTCATTTAGTACAACAGTTTGCTCACTTCAGTGCTGGTCAAAAATTAATTATTAAAGGCATGGTCCAAATGCCTTTTAAAAACTGAAGCATTAAATATCTGAACGTTTGAAGATTGACAGACAAAAATCTGAGAGTGTCTAATCTTTATTACAGTATTTTGCCCATTAGAATTTGCCTGGGATTATTTCATATGAGCAATGTTATTTAATCATAATTCTTTTTCTTGTGAAAAGCTAAGGGGTATATTACAGGCATGTAACATCTACACATTTTTTCCCCCCTTATTTGATTCAAAATGACAGAACAATAGTGTGGACTGGAGAAGAAAAATAATGCCAAATATTCAATATTGAACTTCTGCATCCTGTACAAGTAATTCCTTGCAGACTTAAATGGTTGTTGTTTTAATTGCCCTTGTTTGGTGTTTGTAAAAATCCTTTGTATTATTAGACTAAAAGTGTAAAGCCTCTAAATTTGAGTCTTTGCTTCTCTAAATTCTACCATTTCATTTAATGTCAGCATTTAATAGAGCTATCTTAGTCAGCTGAAACCCCTGTAAATATATTCTGTCTTCAGAATACTGCAATTGCTAACAATTGCACGACAAATATTTTATTTGTTTTCAACTCTTAGAAATCCGATCACGTTTTTATTCCTCTGACTGTGATGCCACTGAGTGTGTGATACATCAGCAGAAAACAGTCACTTCCTTTTTCATACTCTTGTGATTTAAACATACTTTTAAAAAGTATTCTGAAACCTGGATATGTATCTCAAAATTGCCTTAAAATACACGGCTAACTTAAAATCTTTGCCTGACATACAAAGAAACCTCCAACAGGCAATTTGAGAGAACCTAAAATTGAGTTTTCAAGTACTCAGCACCTTTAAGGAGAGCAAGATTTTGAATAGTACCTGGAATTCATAATGAAACACAAATTTTAAGAGGACTTAGATACTGTTTATGCCCAAAATAAACTCGATGTGTTGGAGGTTGAGCTCTCTGAATGCCTGTCCCTAGCTTTGGGTGCTACACACTCGCAAGCTGCTTCTCAAGCACTCTTAAAACTGGTGCTGGAGAGCTTTAATAGTCTGGAAGAGGTTTGTGAGCTCTTTAGATCTGCAAATAAATGCAAATTGAGATTTTTTTTTTTCCTAAACCCGTGGAATACTTAATGAACCAAATTATTTCCTTTCAAGCATGATAGTAGCACTGAAAGATATGATGATATGACATTTTATAGTCTCAGATTTTCTGGTTAGAAGTCTGTCACAGGCTCTTTATCGAACAATAAACCACTCCTATTTTACATTCCTGTAAAACAAAAAATCCAGCAGTAGACTTATATGGAGACATCCCTTTGGGATGAACACTGGCTTTAAAAAACGTCTTTGTGTGCAAATGTGTGGCATTATTGCTCTTTGAAGACATGACCTACTGAGAAGAATCAAGCTAAAATGTCATTGCAATTGTGATCAGCTTCTAGAAGTCAAATTATGCCAAGAGATTATGGCATGAAAGAGAAAAGATATTATTTTCTGCTTTAGTACACTGAATCATCAAAACCTTTAACTAGGTACCTACCTTTTAGTGTGTGGTCTTTTTCAAGCCAGTGGACTGATTTCCATGTTGTGAAAGTATACATGTGCATAAATACTTTGTTTTCGCACACGTGCTAATAAAAACATTCAGCTCTCTGACCTTAGTAGGTGATTTGTAGGACCAAAGTTATCTGTTCAGTTTCCTTGTATGGTCAGTTGGGAAAGTCTGGTTCATCCAGAATAGGAACCAAAGATTTGAGATGCTGAGGAAAGAACCACAGAGGGCAAGCCTTTACCAAGCAACAAACAGTTTCTAATTTTCTCCTGTTTTCTGAACTGAGGATGACTGTTTTGTGAGGCCATTGACATCTTTCTTTACTTATAATGCAGAGCATGAACTATGCTTCTGGGAGTAAGCACTTAACAGTCATGTTTTTCAGACTGCTTCTACCATGAGACACCTAAAACTCTTCTTTTCTAAATATGTTTTGATTGAAAGCAGCTGGGCTTTGTGCAGAGCTCACTCTGGTAACTCTGTAGGTAGAAAATGAATGGGAATTCTCTGGCTAAAAATAACACCTTATAGTTCACTAGTTTAAACTTCATCATTAACCTTGCAACCATCTGTAACTCAGTAGTTAAAACCAAGGTTTATCAAGAATTAGGTGTGAGTAGCAAAATCAGAGGTTATTCTGTTAATTCTATGAATGAAGATGTGTGGGAATGTGTTATGATGATAAAATCCCAAATATTTCTTTTGAATAGTTTCAGAGTGATTATTGGTTTTAAATAATCACTTGATGTATTGATTTGAATTAATTGATGTTTCTGAACAGTAGTTTCTTATAACCAGGGCAGGTCAGTAATGTTATTTTCTAACTCTAACAGGAACTATTTCCTTGAAAGAACTTGTTTGCTTATTGATATTATAATGTTGCTAAAACCAGACAACTCCTCACGTATCCTACAGAATCCAACATCTCCATGTATCCTACAGAATCCAGTATCTCGAAGACTGATATTTATATATATATATATATTTTTTTTTTTTTCCAGAGAAGAGAAAGGGTTTTTCTCATATATATGAAGCTTCAGGTTGTTGTTTTTAATCAATAAATGTCTGCCTGTCTACCTTTCCATCTATTTGTCAGTTATGCATTGGTACTTCTCATAATATCTGAATGCTTTCTACTTAAAATCATTTAGTTAAAATTTCTGGTAGACATCCTTTAAAGGACCAAACCTAAATTTCAGGGTTATTTTTAGATCTATTTATTATTTTATTACTACATCCTGGATTCCTCCAAAGATTTTATTTTTGAACAAATTCAATAATTTTTGTAATGCAGTTGGGAGGAAATCTTGACAGTGTTTTAGAAGATGTCTTGACATTATACCAATGAGTTCAAGACTTTAAAATATTTAATTTCTGCAGAAAGGTTTATGATGCAATGGTCCTCAGACTGCAGCATTGCAGAAGTTTGACTGGTCTCCACTTCTCCAAAATTCTGAAAACATTTTATTTTGTTCCTTTTATTATGCTTCTGAAGTATGCAAGATAGTAAGCCAACAAGAATGGACTCAGCAAGAGTAGAAGTAAGGCCAGGCAATATATGACTGCAGTCTTAGTGCCTACTTCACCTTGGGGTAGAGTATGAAGTTGAACAGTAATGGAACTGATGGTCCTTCTCTCTTCTCAGGGGGAGGAGTGACATGTAGTTGGGCTCACATGAATGCAGGAAGTATTTTGGTGTGATCCACACTGGTTTCTACAGGTTTTGGATGCAGCCTTTTTTCCATAGCTGAGTACTATTTCTTGCCATCTCATTATAATATTAGATTTCCTGTTGGAAGCAGTTGTCCCTAAAATACCTATTCTTTCAAGAGTTAGCAGCAACAGTCATACTGTAGAGACAAGTTTAAAAAAATGGTTTACAAAGGTTATGTTCATGGTATCGGGCCAGAGCTTTGGCTGGTACAAATCTTCACAGTTCCATTCCACTCAGCACAGCTGTGGTGATCACAACACTGAGGATCTGTCTCTCAGGAGTCTTTTCCTCTCTAGATCATATTTATTCACTTAAGTTGAAAGTGAGCAGGGATTTTCTCCTTTAAATAGAAACCGTGCAGATCTCATCAATCTAAATTCAACAAAGAAGAGAAGGGGATGAAGGGATGTCCTACTGAAAAAGCCTCATAGTTGGCAAAATAGTTTTTAGCAAGGAAACAGAGAAAGCCTCACAACTCTCTTCCATCACTGCTTCCTCTAATCACAGTGGAAAATATCCTGGAGAAGGCAAAGGCATTCCTCAGCTCATACAAGATAGTTTTGTTTCTCTGCTGGCTGCATTTCTGTAGAAATTAAAATTGTGCCCCTTACTTGTCCATCCTGAAAAAAAAAAAAAAAGGTTGCTTTGATGTGCAATTGGATCCTATTCTGTCTGGGATCCTGATGTTCCTGTTGAAAGGGAATAAAACCTCTGGGGAGTGTGGCAGAAGAAAAAATGCCAGAGCAGAATCAACACACCTATTCTCCTTTGCTGCTGCATTTTTCCAGCAAGAGCAGGGTAGTTCACTACTCATATGTCTGATTACTCTGAATATAACAAAAGGTTTAGTTTCCTTGGGAGTCCAAATAGCCAAGTATGTGGCTGCATGTGCTGTTCTTACTCATAAATGCAAATGCTAACCTATAAATCTTTCTTTTTACAGTACTGTAATAACATTGTATCTATTTAGCCTAGTACAATACCATCACAATAGCTTTTTCATTGTGCTGCATTCATATTAGACTAATATAATGAGATGCTACCACAATACCATGAAATAAAACGATGTTCTTGATGTATTTCCAAAACATTTGAACACTGTTTCCAAATCGACCTTGTGAATAAATTAAATAATAGCTTGCAAAAACGTCCTCTAGCATTTTCAGAATGTATGCAAATGCAAGCTTGAATGTTTACATGTTTCTTATAGTGTCTGGGATTATGCAGTGTATTTGTGCACATGAGTGTTGTCTCTGGGTGTATTTGTCATTTGTGCTCAGTGGCTTGCACAGAATTCTAGCATGATTTGCCCTTCAAGTTGTCCAATTCTTCCTCCTCTCTCTGATGACCTGCATATTAAACTTCTCTTCTGTAAGACTTCAGATTTCAGTGGCCCTTTCCATTTGTCACACGAATTATAGTCACTCAGAAACCTTTCAGAACTGTTTGTTCAGTACCTATCCTGACATAGTTTTTCTCTGAAACATCCAGTGTTACTGACTGCAGATTTATAAAGGATACTTTTTTCAAAGGATCAATAAACCTATGTATAAAAACACAAATAAATATTCTATATGAGTCCTTTGGTAGGTAGTCCTTAGGGGCAAAGAAGTCCAGGAAGGCTGGACATTTTTCAAGAAGGAAGTGTTAAAGACAGAAACAGGCTATCCTCATCTGCCGAAAGACTAGCAGGAGGCTAAGAAGACCAACCAGGTTGAACAGAGAACTTTGCTTGCAACTCAGGGAAAAAATGGAGAGTTTGTGACATCTGGAAGAAGGAACAGACCACTCATGAGGTCTAAAAGATGTGTATAGGGAGAAAATTACAAAGACCAAAGATAACTGTGCTGGTTTGAGGCTAATTAGAATATTTTAACAGAGAAAATTACACTATAGGCTGTGAAAGGAAAACATCATGATGTCTACTTTGCTCATATGCTTGCTGAAGAATTGTTTGGAAACAATAACCAAAACATATAGATGACAGTCTCTGTCTGACTCTTGCTGGAGCAGCAGCTGCTGAGGTGATCTAGCAGTTTCTGGGCTTTGGTTCCTCTGCCGATTAATCCTCACTAACCACTTTATTTCTAACGCACCTGGCTGATCCTCCTAATTTACCTTGCACGTAAGGCAAACCTCGGGGTAAGGTACAGGGGTGGGGAGAAGGTGGAAGGGTGGTTGGGAGCCCCTCCTGGGGTCTCTGATTTCTGGGAGGGGAGTTGTGTTACTGTATTACCTTTTATTTGTATATTTCTGTAAATATTCTGTATATAGTGTATATATCTGCTTGTACATTGTGCAAAGCTGTAAATAGAGCTTCATCACTTAACTTCCAGCCGACTGAGTTCTAGCCTGGGTCATTTTACAAAGTGTGGGGGGGAAGGGAACTCCCAAACCATCACAATAACTCAAACTTAATCTGGCTTCTGTTGTTAGAGACAGCAAGAAATGTTTCTACAAATACATTAGCAACAAAACCAGGACTAAGGAGAATTTCCATCATTTAGTGGATGCAGAGAAAAACAGTGACCAAGCACAAGGGAAAGGCTGAGGTACTTAATGCCTTTGTTGTCTCATTTTTTAGTAACAGAACTGGTTATTTTCTGAGTACTTAGCTGCCTGAGCAGGATGATCGGGAAGGAGAAGAGAATGAAACCCCCTTATCCAAGAGGAAATTCTTATTGACTTTCTACGCCATTTGGACCACCCAGCACTATGGGGACAGATTGGATCCAACCAAGGGTACTGAGTGAGTTGGCAGAGGTGCTCACCAAGTTATTTTCCGTCATTTATCAACAGTGCTTGCTAACTAGATTGGTCCCAGCTAAATAGAGGTTAGCAAATATGATGGCCATCTACAAAAAGAGCTGGAAGGAGGAAACAGACCTGTCAGTCTGACCTCAATGCCAGGGAAAGTAATGGAGCAGAACATCTTGAGTGCCATTGCACAGCTGCTGCAGAATAATCAGGTGATCAGGCCCAGATACCATGGGTTCATGAAATGTAAGTCCTTCTTGACTAATCTGATCTCCTTCTATGACAAGGTAAACTGCTTAGTGGGTGAGGGAAGGTTGTGAACATAACTTACATGAACTTTACTAAAGCCTTTGATGCCATGTCCCACAACATCTTCCTGGAAAAAATATCTGTTCCTGGCTTGGATGGGCATACCCTTTGCTGGGTAAAAATCTGGCTGGATGTCTGGGCCCAAAGAGTGGTAGTGAATGGAGTTAAATCCAGTTAGCAACTGGTCACAAGTGAGGTTCCCCAGAGCTCAACTCCCCAGAGATCCCCAGGCCAGTTCCTTTTAATATCTTTAGCAGTGATTTAGATGAGTGGATTGAGTGGATCCTTAGTAAGTTTGCAGAATACACTAAGCTGAGAGAGAGTGCTGATCTGCTTGAGGACAGAAAAGCTCCACAGAGGAAAATGGACAGGCTTGATTGATGGGCTGAGGACAATTGTATGAGATTCAACAAGGATAAGTGCTCTGCACTTGTGTCATAAAATCCCTACACAATGTTACTGTCTTGAGGAAGAGTGGAAATATGCCTGGGAGAAATGGAATTGGGGGTACTGGTTAACAGTCAGATGAACATGAGCTAACATACTGGATGTAAACATGAGGAAAAAAAAATCACTGTGAGGGTTACAGAATGCTGGAACAGACTGCCCATGGGGGTCATGGTGTCTCCTTCTCTGGAGATACTCAAAACCTACCTATATGTGTTCTTGTGTGATCTACTCTAGGTGATCCTGCTCTGGCAGGGGGATTGGACTAGATGATCTTTTGAGGCCCCTTCCAACCCCTAACATTCTGTGATTCTGTGTGTCCAGGTGATCAAGAAACCAAATGACAGCCTGGTCTGTATGAAGAATAGTGTGGAAAGGGGGAGTAGAGAAGTGATTGCTCCACTGTATTCGGCCTGGTGAGATTGCACCTTTAGTAGTGTGTTCAGTTTTGGGCCTCTCACTACAAGACAGACATTGAGGTATGGGAGCAAGTCCAGAAGCAGCAGCCCAGAGAAATTATTGAATTCTCATCCCTGGGGATATTTAAAAGATGAGTAGATGTACTTAGTGGCACAGTTTAGAGTTTGATTTGGTATTGTTAGGCTAACGGTTATACTCAATAGTCTCAAAGGTCTGTTCTGGTCTAGATGATTTTATGATTCTGGGGTTCTATATGTTTATGGTTCTTATGTTAGAAGGCTAGTTCAGAATAGTCGAGTAAGACTGAAAACTGGAATGAAACCTGAGGGACTCATTTTCCTGGAGGACACTGTTGTAATGATTTACTTATTTATTTTTTAGTTTAATGTCACAATCACAGTTGATTGAAAGAGCTAAGTTTTTGCTCACCTGGGAACAATTAGTTGGAGGCTTTAAGTAGATAGCCTCTTGTTATTGATAGACCCATATGAATTTTGTCCGGGTGATGTGTCCCTCCATTAGCAAANAGCTCAACATGAGCCTGCAGTGTGCACATGCAGCCCAGACAGCAACCGAGACATGGGCTGCATCAAGAGCAGTGTGGCCAGCAGGGCAAGGGAGGTGATTCTGCCCCTTTACTCTGCTCTCGTCAGACCCTACCTGAAGTACTGTGTGCAGTTGTGGAGCCCTCAGCACAGGAAGGACATGGAAGTGTTGGAGCGGGTCCAGAGGAGGGCCACGAAGAGGGCTGGAGCAGCTCTCCTATGAGGACAGACTGAGAGAGTTGGGGCTCTTCAGCCTGGAGAAGTGAAGGCTTTGAGGAGACCTTATAGTAACCCTCCAGTATCTGAAGGGGGCCTACAGGAAGGCTGGGGAGGGACTATTTACAAGGTCTTGCAATGACAGGACTAGGAGCAATGGGTTTAAACTGGTGGAGGGAAGATTTAGACTGGATGTGAGGAGGAAGTTCTTTCCAGTGAGTGTGGTGAGGCACTGGAACAGGTTACCCAAGGAGGTTGTGGTTGCTCCCTCTCTGGAGGTGTTCAGTGCCAGGTTGTACGAGGCCTTGAGTGACCTGTACTAGTGGGAAGTGTCCCTGCCTATGGCAGGGGTTTGGAACTAGATGGTCTTTGAGGTCCCTTCCAACCTTACAATTCTATGACTCTATGATTAGAAAACTCACCTCTGTGATACGCTGTAGAGTGAAAACAAACTTGCTTTTTACCATTGTCTTTCCCATATCTGTAGACTCATTTATGGATCATCAGGGATGAACATATCCCGAGCTATAAGATTCAGCATAGATTTGTGGTTAATAAAATCCAAGAAATTATTATGACTAAATTGTCTGTTTTCCTATATAACACAAATTGAAGAATTCTGTCCAGCTATTTGTGACTCCAACACACAACCTCTAGCTGAACTGCACTGTGTTTTTTAGAAGGATATCTGTTAATTGTAATAACTCTTGTTTCAAAAGGGATCCCTCTAAGTGGAAGGACCTTACAGGAAGCCTCAGAAGACTTCTTCCATTGATAGACCAGCACATATCTTTTCAATACTCCCATTGAGGCATCTAATCCAAATCTCCATGATTTATCTTTACTGACTTTAGTGGGCCTCACAAAGCTAGTTTAAAGTAAGTGATTGTGAATTTCAACCAGTGTATGCTTCTCTTATGCTGTAAAAATCCACTGCAGACAGAGACTCAGTTGTCTTTCCGCAGGACACACTAGCATCATTTCTCTGACTTGCTGTTGGCTGGCAATAACAGGTGGGCTGCTTCTAAATGCTCCTCTTGATAGATGCTATTTTACTTGACCTTTCTGAAGAGGAAATAGCGCATATGTTTATGAGAAACATTCTGACACTATTTCATGGGAGAACGTGCATTGTTTGTACAATGACAATGGTAAAAGGGAAATTTTCCACTAAGCACTTTGCCAAAAGGTAATTATTATGGTTGGCTATATGTCTTGTTTGCCTGTTTTTCAACACTGTGGAAATTTTCATCTTCCTGGTGGTCACAACCACACCAGAAACTGGAAAAATCTTGCATACATTGAGAAAATCTGCTGCTTAAAATGCATAATCACATACAACTAAAGAAGCATTCAAACAAAACAAAACAAACCCCAAACAAAAACAACACAAAAAACCCCCCAACCCCCCCCCAAAGCACTCATATAACTAAAGCAAAAAAAAAAAAATATATATACCTTTAATGATTATTTTGTCTTTTTTTTGTTGTTGTTCTTTTGGTTTTGTTTGGTTTTGTATTCCGAGTTTCCATGCACGTGTATTTTATAGAAAATGAAATCAACTAGTAAGTGCTTCTTCTGGTTTCCTTCCTCCCAGAGATTGAACTGAGATCTGTTGGTTTGAATGTAGAGCTGAAGTCTAGAAGCTATGGTTTGTTCTTCAGTTTACTGCTGATTTACAATGGGACCTTGAGTAAATAATTTCTCTGCTTTTCCTCAGCTGTAAAAGAAGAATGCTTAGACTTTGTAGAACACCTTAAAATCAGTGGGATGAAGACACTATATATACCTTTATTGTTATTGTTTATAATAAAACTGAGAAAAATGCATGGGATTTGGTTTACTTGTAATATTTGGAAAAGTGAACTTCAAGTAAATGTGTTCCTAACTGCAAACCACTTTGCTTGCAGCAAATACAGCTGTCCAAGTGGACAACTTCTGCAGATGATTGGCTCTTGGTGGCTACCCTTTGAATGTCATCCCTGTGACCATTGGCAGTAACTGGTTTCCTTTGACACTTGATGTATTTTTCTTCTCCTCCCTTCAGTTTCTCTTTGGGATTCACACAATCCAAAGACAACTCTGTTTTTCCTCTGTTAGCAATTTGTCATGCACCAATGCATTAATTATAGAAACAATGGACAGTAAGATTAGATTGATTATATCAAAGTGAGAAATGCAGGGTTGAGAATGCTGATGCTGTGTCTGCAGCAACACTAGAGGAGAGACTGAATACTTGATCCAGCAATAAGATAGACACGTAGCAGAGGGGAGAAGATAAGAAGATGGGTCCTGCTACCTGACCCTCAGAGTATGACAGATCACAGCATGCAAACAAACACCCTAGGATATCAGTGAGGTTTGACTCAAGTCCATTGGGCCACACACAGGCATGCAAACCAGAGAGATGCCACCAGCAGTGAATAGAAGCGATAGTATATGATATACAGCGTGACAGTGCTACAGGCAATCATGGTGTGGGCAGCAATTCTGATCAGCTATTGCTCCCTGCCTTGCAACTGCAAGTATTTTTTCCCTGAAGAAGGGGACCTTAAATGCAAGACCTAATCATTCAGTAAATACATTCTTGAATGAGTGTTTATACACCTAAAGAAAGGGATAGAAACAATTAGCCCATGCACTCCAGAGCACTTTTTCTTGTGAGCCCAAATCTCCTTTCTTCCAGAAAAACTTCTTTGCCAGAACTTCCCCTCAGACAAGGGCAATACTCTTTATTTATAAAAAAGAGCCAGGCCTCTGATTTCTGCTTACCCTGCAGACCCTGATCTGAGATTAATGTAGACTGCAAGATTCCTTTCAAAGAGTTGGTTTCCTATTTGAAGAAATTATGCCCCCTTATCATTGATCCAGACCAGATTGGTTTTATTAAAAACAGAAGGTCCTCCCACAGCATGTGGCGATTATTTAGCACTATGCATTTTTCCTGTAAATACCATGAAGAACTGTTAGCCCTCAGTTTGCACACGAAAAATGCTGGACATTCTGCAAAAATTAATAAAAAAACCCTGCTTTAAATGTAGTATTTTGAAGTCCTTCAAAATTGAGAGGATTTTAATATAACGGTTAAAAGAAAACCTACAAGATCTTTCCTCTTCTTCCATGTATACTTACATTTATTCATATTACAGTAGCATCTGGCAGTCCCAACTGACTTCAGCGCCCCAGCGAGCTAGACACGGCACCAACGTAATAAGAGACAGTAGTGGGCTCAAAGAATGTAAGAAAAATCTTTTCTCATTGAAACTAAGGTAAAGCTCCCATAAACCAGTGAGGCTGGGATTCAAACTTACAGACAAATTAGTCAAGACAGACAAAGGGCGGAATGGAGAAACTGAGACCTGCAGAGATCTGAATCTGAGCCCTACACTGAATCATCTATATCAAAACATAGCTGTAACAGAAGAGCAACCATTCCTCAGCAGAAGAACAACCTTTCAAGTATCCTGTCTCTGGAAGGGGCAGTAATGAAAGCATAAGATAGCACAGGAAAAAAAGCAACTATGAAGAGATCTTTCCTTGGTACATCCTTTCAGTTTCTGTATTGAGATTTGATGAGGTTTGAAAGCATTCAGGTCATTTAGATCACAGCATTTAAAGGATAGTCTCTCTGCATGAGTCTAAGCCCTCTCTGGACCCGTAATACACCTCTGGCCTTGACACCTTCCATAGGGGAACTTCAGCACCTCTGCTGAGAAGGTGAGCTTAAATGTGCGCAAGGTCACACGGGTATCGGTGAACTAGGCTGGAACTGAACTTCCTGCATTGTGGGAATAATTCTTTCTATTCACCACAAAGGCATCGTTTCTTTCATCTCAGTTTCCAAAGCAATACTGGCAAATAAGAACCAGCTCTGTTACATCCTTTTAATGATAGAACCTCCTGACTGACTGGGTTAAAAAATGCAATGCTTTCAATTCACCAGCACATCTCACAGCAACAATTGTTTACAGGTGGGGGCTGGATGCACAGGCATCAACCATTTTGTTCCAGATAAAAAGATTTTTGCTGACCTATTTGTGTCAACATTGTTTGATGGTAGAATTATCTCTTTTCCAGCCTTTCAAATGTCTCATTAGTTTAATGTCTCGTTGTGGAGTAGACTATCACAGAGCACATTTTCTTTCCTCCGAAACACACTTCTGGTCTTACACTACCCCGTGCAACTGTTTTCATTACTTGATTACAGCAACACAGCACTGGAACAGGCTACCCACAAGAGTTGTGAAGTCTCCCTCTCTGGAGATACTCAAAACCTACCTGGACATGTTTGTGTGTAATCTGGTATAGGTGATCCTGCTCTGGCAGGTGGATTGGACTAGATGATCTTTCGAGGTTCCTTCCAACCCCTGACATTCTGTGATTAAACATCGAAAGGTATTGTAGTCCTAGATCCATATGTATGCATATGTCTTAGTACCCAATATGAAGGAAAAGGAAATGCCCAGCTTCTCGTTGATGCCCAGTGAAAGGACAAGGAGTAATGGGTGGAAACTGAGGCATAGGAGGTTCCATGCAAACCTGAGGAAGAATTTTTTCACTGTGAAGGTGACAGAGCACTGGAATGGGCTACCCAGTGAAGTTGTGGAGTCTCTCTCTCTCTGGAGATATTCAAGCAGTGTGATCTGCTCTAGGTGATCCTGCTCTGGCAGGGGGACTGGACCAGATGACCTTTTGAGGTCCCTTCCAACCCCTAATATTCTGTGATTGTATGATTCTAGGAACATGTGTAGGCTTTACTGTACTAGAACCTGTACAAACAAAAGGGAAAAGATGGGCACGGTATGGGAAGACACACACGAAGCAACAGATTCACACAGTAAGTTTGTGATAGGGTCAGGAGTACTTCTAGGATCTCTGAAGTCCAGTATAGTCCAGGTTTTCCTAGTGTTTCACAAGTGGACTGAGTGAAAGAGCTTCACTCTTCTTGAGATGGAGATGCCACTTTATCTAGTTAGTGTTATCCAACATGATACAACTGGATTAAATTTACCTGAGAGTATTTCTTGTTCCCACTCCCTCAAATCATAATACCTATTTCATAAATCAAGATTAGGCTTCACTGAGGGCTAAAGCTGCCCCTTGGAAGCTCAGACAGAAGGAATTAAGTATCAGGTTTGATTTTTTTGGGGTTATGGGGTCTTCTGCCTTCTGTAAAATTATTTCCATTACATATTTATATATAGACATAATATGGGACCATTTGATCAGACCTAGAAGATTCATAGTTGCATGATATTCACGAACTAATAGAAACATCCAGGTTGGAAAAGCCCCCCAGGATTACCAAGTCCAACCTAGAATCCTACTCTGCAAGACTCACCTTAAACCATATCCCTAAGCACCACATCCAAACGACCCTTAAACACGTCCAGGATTGGTAACTCAAGCACCTCTCTGGGCAGCTCATTCCAGTGCCTGACCACTTTCTCTGTGAAAAACTTTTTCCTAATGTCCAATCTAAACCTACCTAGTCTCAGCTTGAGGCCATTCCCCCTTATTTTGTCTCAAACTACCTGTGAGAAGAGACCAGTAGCAGCATCTCCACAACTACCCTTCAGGTAGTTGTACACAGCAATGAGGTCTCCCCTCAGTCTCCTCTTTTTCACACTTTGTTAGCTAACTAGTAACCTTATTTCCTTTAAACCATCTAGTTCCCTTTTTATTTACATTATTAAAATCCCTTCTTCCCTCTTTCTTTCTTTCTTGTATAAAGGCAAGGGCCCAAGCATGGAGGCGTTTCCACTGTGGAAAAACTGTTATACACAGGACTGGCATCATTTTACCATTCTACACATAAAATTATATTATTTGACATGAGGGATGGAAACAGATCTTCTATAGATTTAGGGCAGATGTGGACTAATATCACAGAGAGCATTTGGTTCTGTGTTTCTCATATGACTCATTTTGCTGATATTTCCATTGAATGACCTCTCTTATTTATCCTTATGACACTTACTAATCTCATTGTGTGAAATAATGTCAGAAGATTCTGTTAATGGTAGAGCAACCTCACACTGCAAGTTTAAGACAGTTCATTTGCTCACAGTCCCCCCAACTGAGTTTCATCCAGACATTGCCCATTATGTAGAATCTCTGGAAGTAGAGTTGTCTCAGTGCAGTATTTGGGATATCGTAATGGAAAGTGAATTTCATATGGTTATAGTCCTGAAATATTCATGTACTTGGACTGAATATGGAAAACTGGCCAGCATTAGAGGAGACCTATAACCAGGAACTTGCATTTGGTTATCACTTTGTACTTACAATGAGAGAGAAAAGCTGTAGTTGGTTCTACACTCATTTAAAGCAGACCTATACACAACTGGATCATCCTCTATACAAAACATGATCTCGCTCAGGTATGAGAACTTGACAGCAGTTATGTCAAATTAATCAAAGCATACAGTACAGTGTCTATTCTGGCTTGATGGTAGCTGCAGGAAGACAGATGATAGCTGATCTAGCATAAAATTAGGCTTCTGAAACATATCAAGCAAGTGCGAATTGGCCAAATGAGTTTGTACTAGTTCTGCATTTTGCCTGAAGTGTCAATAGCATTTTTGATCTATGCCTCTAAAACTGTTTATGCTGCCTTCCCAACTGGACTTAACAAAGAAACAGATTTTTTAATTTGTAACTTGTGTATGTAGAAGTGGAGCTGTGAACAAAGGAAAATACATTTGCTACCTTGTTTAAGTGCAAGTTAAAAAATAATCACAACTGAGCAAGATAAATAAAAAATAGCTAATTATTTTTATTTATTCAGTTATAGTTTCCTCTTATATTTGCCTGCTAGATGGTAATGAAAAAGAATGATGCGCAAGTACCTGCCGCATTCACATTGGAAAAATAACTTTTTCCGTAAGTAATGGAATAAATTCAGTCTGTTTTTCAACATATAGGAAGATAAAAATGTTTTTTGTCCTAGACTTCTTGCTTGGCACATTATAATATGTTCTCCCCCAACTCTTTCCCTTTATTTTGATCCTGTTGAGCAAAAAAAATCACAAGCTGCAGTTGATCAACCAGCTGGCCATTGCCAAACAGAATGAACAATGAACTATTTTGGTCTATTTTTCCTTCACTAGAGGCATCAGTTTGGTTTCCTCTCTCTATCTACTGATTTTCACGAAGACATTGTAACTTAATAATTTTTATGATTTTGCATGTCACTGGATTTATTTAGGAAAAATTGGTCAGTGAATTTATTCAGGAAAAAAGTTATTCATGGGTGGGGACAGCCAGATAGCCCACCCACATAATTGCACTCTTCTTTCTTCAAGGAAACAAGGTCAAAAAGTTCAATTAACAGCTTCTGTGACCTTGGGATAGGTTCACAAAGGTACTTAGGAAGGTATTTTTCATCTAATTTTTTTTTTCTGTTGGTTTCAGGAGTCAAATTGACAAATCTGCACTATACAGCTTCTGAAAAGACATAGGTGCATTGACATTAGATTTCACAATCACACAGAAAGGGATCTAACTAGATATATAACTGGGATGTTTGATTTAGAAATACAACCACTCTAGTTTTCCTATGCAGCCAAAGGAAAGACAAGTACAGGTGTAAAAGGCAATTTACATTGCAGTTGATCAAAAGCTGAATTTCTTTATGAAGATAACCAGCTTTCTTCATCACTTATGTATGAAATATAGAGTGATTTTGCTTCCAATGTTCAGTTAAATGCATATAAATAAAATAGGATGGAGCAAGCCCTGAGTGAATTGAAAGAAAATGCCCAACAGTATAGATTCATAAAGGAAAAATTGGTAGCAGACCATCTAAAATCCCACCTATCTCCTCAGTTTTGCTGTCCATCTTGCAATTCTCATCTCTGTGAGGCTGGGATTCATGGAGCAGAGCTCTTTCCTACCCTTCCCTTCTTTGTGAATGATAGATTTGTTGTCATCATTCCAAATTGACTTAGGAGTGGTCACGGCTCGAAGGGGTTTGAGTTGTTAGTGAGCACCAGATTCCTGAACCTTCATGTCCTGAGGAAATTCAGTCTTAAATCTCCCATCCAAATGGTATGTTTTCTGACTAGAAAACATTGCCTTGTGAAGCCCTCTTGACAAAACTTTTCCAATGTAGTGTGTGAGGCATATTCGCACAACACTGGAGTCCTGAAGTTTCAGTTTAAAGGTGATCCTTAAGAAATTGAACTAGGTTGATATTTTACATGTGCCTGACATAATACTTCCTCTGAGTCTTATAATATGATCTGAGATGAAAGGAAAAAAATAGAAAAGATATTAACACTCTCATATTTCCATTCTTCAAAGTGGCATAAAACTTTCCCTATATTAATCCCATTTGTAAGGCTTGTAGAGTTGCAAAAATAAGGGAAGAGGACAAAATGTAATGTGAAACTATGAAAGTAAACCTTTGGGTTATTTCATTATTTGAACTTTTCCAGATTTATCTTTTGATTTGAAGGGATGTATAACACTGATTAGACATTAGACTCACTCTTTTATCCTCATGAAAAATGTACTTTGGAAGCAGAGATACATCAGAGTTCCATGAACTGGGGAGGGCAGAAAATTATGTACATAAAGATGTCTAGAGGTAGAGCATTAACCTGAGCTTTATCTTCTTCTGTAGTGATTCAGAGATATATAAAAACAACTATACACTGTTCTCCAGACTTATTTATCTTTTCTGTATAATTACTTTTTTCCCCTCTTTCAATGAGAATTAAGAGTGCTCTTTCTTTTTTGTCTTCTGATTCTGTCAGTTTGAGTTGTTGAAAGGTGCCAGATTGACTGTGCTGGAGATTAAAATCCTTTAATTACCTACCAAACAGGTTATGTGCAGACAATAGACAGGTATGCTTCCTCATACCACCCTGCTTGTGCACGTAACCAAGCTCCTGAGGCCTAAGAGAGAGTCTCCCAGGTCTGTCACGTGAAAGAAAAGCACAAGACCAGATCTGTACCTAGTGAAAACTGATATTGCTCCAAAAACCTGCCCAGCTTTAAGTATTGTATCTTTGATTTGATTTAGATATCCAGGAGAAGAAATAGTCAGTGGAACTTAGCTCTCTGTGAAAATGACTGGTTATTTCCAAGCAGCAAACTGACTGATACCACTTAAATATATTAGGTTGCAGATAGTCTTACTGTGTTTGCTAAAATACTAATTCACTGGGTCTTTAACATTTGAATTTTAAGTACCTTCCATCTTTATATCAAACTTTGTAAAATAGTACTTCCTTAACTTCCTATATATATTCCCACTTTATTTAAACCTAAATCCTCTGTTTCTGGTGTCTTCAACTAATTCAGATAGATCATCAGGCTTAATTTTATAATACCTTCAACTAGTTTAAATACCTCAGTCATGTCACCTCTTAATCATATTTATTATTCTTCCAAGACTAAGTAATTCTCTCCTCACATGTAAACTCTTCCATTCTATTCATCAACTCAGTTTCTCTGCACTCTTCTGTCTTGGTTTCTGTCTTCCTTTATATGCATTGACCTTATTTAAACATTGTGGGCCACATTCTAGTCTTAGTCATGTCACTCTAAATCAGGAGTAACTGACTTCAGTGACTGGTTTCCACTTGATGTCAGTGGTTTTACTTCCAATTTGCTCTGCTATAACTGAACTCTCCATCTAGCATTATAGTGTTAAAAAACTGAATCTCAAAATACCCTTGTTTTTTCTTATTATGCATGTTCTTTTGAATCCAAATAGCATTCTTAAATTCATAAGAGAAATTTAAGTGGAAAGGCCATTTTAACTTATTTTCCACATGCCAATGTCTCTTCTTTTACCTATACATATTTTCTAGTATTTGCTTCCTTACATGTATTTATATATAAGCCCACGTTTTCCCAGAATGGCCCAAACTTGAGAAAGCAATCCAGAACAGATTTGTTATCATATAGTATTCAGATATTATACTACTGGTGAATGGATTTAGGATCTAGAGACTGGGATAAACTGGCAGTCCAGTTTTATGCACTCTATTGAGTTCCTCCTATCCAGTAGGAAGCTAAGAATTGGCTTCATCTCAGTTTGTGCCCCAAAGGTAAGCAGAATAACTCATTCATGAGGCTATGCGCTGGGACAGAGCATAACCTCTGGGAGAAGCTCAGAATAAAACAAATAACTCTGCTTATACTAGTGGAATTCCCCATATATGAGGGGTCGGATGTCATCCAGAGGGACTTGGACAAGCTGGAGAGGTGGGCCCAGGTGAATCATAGAATCATAGAATCATAGAATGGTAAGGTTGGAAGGGACCTCAAGGATCATTTAGTTCCAACCCCCTGCCATAGGCAGGGACACCTCCCACTAGTACAGCTCACACAAGGCCTCATCCAATCTGGCCTTGAACAC